>QVRM01001602.1:0-12500 GCA_003439945.1 Dermanyssus gallinae
TTCCCCTCTCTCTCTCTCCCTCTCTCTCTCCCTGTCTCTCGATTGAGCGGCTGTTCTAGACAGGATTTCCTGCAATACAGGAAGGCCACGACCGATTTTTATCCGCTGCCATCGCCGATCGATGATGGGCGCTTCTGATGATCGGCGCGCGGCCAGCGTCTGGACTGCGCCAAACTCGACTCGGGCTTGAATCGTACCCCCACCCCATCTAGCTCCCCAGGCCCCCCCCGTCTACCCTCAAGCCGATGTCCCCGAAGTCTGTCGTCGTCGCTGCCGCCGCCGTCATCCCGTGCCTGATGATCGGGTCATCGACGGCGTCATCGGAGAGTTCAGGCCAACGACAAGAGTAAAAAATGTCTGCTCACTTTTAAAAGGGAAATCATCTGAGCGCCGTTGTTGCAGCCGCCGCCAGCGTGTAGAAAGCATATAGCAGAAATGGTCGCGTAGAAAGTTCATTCATCGTCTTCGTTCGCTTGCGGGGGTAATCTGGCTCATTAGTCGTGCGCATGTGGGGGTGTAGCGGGGGTGAGGCTACAGCGCGGGGCCTGTATGCGGCAGGGACACGGGCGATCTGTTCTGTTATCGATTGAGGTGCCATCTCTGCCATCGCACTGGCGGACATCGACCGAAGACCGGCCAATGGAGGAGTGCAGTCCAGGTGGTGCAGCGCCATCGCGCGTATGGTCCGACAGGCCAACGTAGTTGCTGCTGAAGTTCCTCCTTCGGCGTACAATGACTTCGTCGGCCGTTGTCGCTGCGCCACTTCTCCTGCTGCTGCCGATGCTGAAAGCGAAATGTTTGTGCCCATTGAGTGTAGGCGTTTTAAGTAATGTCGACTGCGTGTGGCTGAAGGTGAATGTGGGTGCGCGCACGGTAAGGCTAGCCTTGTGTAATGTGGTTCGTCGTCCCTCATCAAGAACCTACGGCGCAGAAACAGCAGCACCATTATTTCCACTATGGCCACTAACAACAACAACAAAAAACGACAACAACAACAAAAATTACAACAGCAACAACAACAAGAGCAACAACAGCGTGTACGAACTTGTATAAACAAACGCCTGTAGCACGTCGCATGAGCATTTATTTAATAGCATAGCTTCCACCAAATTCTGCCAAAGTCACAAAACGATTGCTTGTGTTGAGAGTACGTTTCGTGCCGAGATCCAATCCGCGAGCAGGCGATTCCTTCGCCGGCCGAGACGGTCCACTCGTTAGTCCACTCTTGATGACCAAAGTCCCTGGTCGGGACGCATATATGTACGCATTCGTAAAAAGATGGGTCAATTGGTAGATTGACCTGCGGTCTACTTCCTCTTCTGCCTTACCCTATCGGTTGGCCCCACTGCTTTTTTCTCGCTCGCTCGCTCACTCACTCACTCGCTCGATCTTATCCGCTTTCTTCTCTGTCTAGAGTGAATTCCACCCACGTCCTATCTGGGTCTCGTGTCCTGCCGGGCGTTCTAGCAAATATCTGAGACGCGCGCGATAAGCAGTTCCCGCGGCTGGCGGACCGCGAGGACTGCAGGCGTCCGTCGTGGTCCACCGAATCCGTCATGCGTCGACGCCACCAACGGTATCAGAAGCAGCAGCAGCTGGTGTTAGCTTCGTTAGTTACGTTACTACTACCTCGTTACTACAGCACGCCCGCTCGCTCGCTAATACATAAGATTACTGGGACTGCCTAACTATCACCACGACAGTCGGTTATCCCGCCGCCGCCTAACAAGTGCTACAACTATCCGCACCTCTACTCTGTAAGAGAGCGCTAGAACTTAAACAAGACCAACTGGATCATTCGAGCACTCCGAGCTGAACCGTTCCGGCTACACCCCATACATACTTCGCGCCACGACAATCGCTCGCAGCATGACGGGTCTTTTTATTAGCAGTCGCCGGACCAAATAAGGCGTATCACTACTAATACTACCACCATTACCACCACTAGCCATACTGCTTCTTCGGTCGGCTATTGCTGCTGAAGAAAAGCGCATTGAGGTCTTAGCTTTTTTGTTTTGCGCAGCAGGATATGCTATATATATATATATATATATATATAAAGTATATATAATATATATATACATACATACATATATATATTTATATATAGATAAATATTTATATATATATAATATATATATATATACATACATACATATATATATTTAAATATAGATAAATATATTTATATATACATATATACCCTAGCGTTATCATCTTTCCGGACGCTTCCCGGGGTGTGTGTGTGTGGGGGGATATATGTCCGACTCTCCCGAACGGCATCTTACGCAAGCGCTTTGAAAGAACAGATAAGATTGGTGTTTGTATAAAACTTTCCAATCTATTTTGTGCCAGCGCCAAATGAAGCTAACTCTCGTTTTGGTCCTGAATCGTCTCTGTGGTTCGGCACGTTTGTGTGTTTATGTATAATGTTATGTTATGTACGACACACAGAACCAACGCTACGATCGAGCAGCACACGAGGCGCCAGGAAAATCCTGCGTCTAATTAGCAGATACACAAGCTACGTAGCCAGTGCGGACTGTGGCAGAGTGAGCGTCTACCGCGTCCAGCTCCGCCGAATCAGTATCACGATTCGGTACTACTGGCTGATAAGCATAAACGTTTTTCTTTTAATATTATAACAGCCTTGTTCGGTCCTACTCAAATCAGCTACAGCTGTTATGGCGTTGTCTATTAGCAGAAAAAAAAAGCTTTGATAGGAAGATGACGCGGCGTTACTCATTACTAGAGCACCGAGTGCTATCAGAAGTTGTATGCATGAATGAGGACGTCTAGCGTGAATCTTCACTGCAGAGACATTATTCACTGACGTGTGATCGTATACAGAATTATCTAGCGAATTCACGGTTCGACTGTATGGTAGTTCGAAGTCTGAACATCATTCACACACACATATTAAGTTTTGTTCTGCACAAAGTTTGTTTTGTACAAAGTAAAGAAGCGTTTTTCTCCTTCACACACAATATATATACATATTTGCTCTCACTCAACATACGTCTCATTTCTATTATTTCCAATAATACTAGATCTTCCGGTGTAATTCTTAGTGAAATACAACGGATATGCTTATGGTAACAGCAGTACTAATAGTAATCACAATATTAATAATACTATCAAATAACAACAATAATAATATATTAGCAAAGTTTTCGGGCCGACCCTCAGCCAAGATTTAACGTCTACGGAACTGTTTTTCACATTGCTTCATAGACGGACCCCCATAAATACAAATGTGTAACGGTGGGGCTCGAACCCGCGCACCTATGTGTCTCCTCCGGTTGCAAGGCGCAGGTCTTAAGCCACTACGCCACCGGGCTCGACAATAATATAATAGCAAGAACTTGCTTTCGTAATGTTGCAATTAGCATGGAGCGCATTGATTTGCATAACGATATTTTTTTTTATCACAGTGATTTCACTCATATGGATTATGCATATATAATTGACACTATCGATATATTGTTGTTAGTGGCTCTCGGCATGTTTTTGTTTGAGAGTCAGTGCAGTAAAGGCTTGAAAGGCAGGCGTATGATCTTCGATGTAATGCCAAAGTAATACCGAGCCTGGGGGGGTGGGGAGGAATCCGGGTTTAGTGGGTTTGCGAGTCTCACACTAGTCACGCAGGCTGCTAGTGGCGCATGTGCATCATGCATTCCCGAAACCTCCCAGAACAAAAAAAAAGAAAAAAAAGGCAGGCGTATGATACTTTGTACACGCCTGAGGCACAGTCGACATATGCGCTCCGTGTACTTCACGTGAAAATTGGTATTTGAACAGAGGGAATAGCGTACATTTACCGTGTACATTTTCGCGCAGCATATATCTGCCAATAAGATGTCTGCTGCTCGATAAAGTCTGTCATACAATATTTAATGTGAGTATTCGATTTTCCACGCAGGGACCTACATAAATCGTCTCAACTCTAACACAGTAGTTGGCTTCGCTAGTGCATTTCAAACGCGCTGTGTGGAGTTTGCCATAGTGAAATGGGCGTGCGTTGCGCTTAAGTCCAATCTGCCATTCGTTGTGTCAGCGGCGCCGGCCATCTCCCGCGCTTCATGCCGTCTCTACTATTTGGTGCAATAATACACTAGCAAATTGATAACAATCATGTAGGATATATAGTATGTTATAACAAAAAAATACTATAGTTATATCATTTTAATATATACATATATATATATATATATATATATATATATTTTTTTTTTTTTTTTTTTTTTTTTTGCGGCGTTCGAACGTCGAGGTGTGCGGACGTGTTTTCGGTGGCTCGCGAATAGTGGGACGTTACCTGGCTCGTATGCCACGGCCTGACTAGGCAGTGGCCCAGTCGGATCGCCTTCACCTTGTGCTTCGTCCAAGACTGAAAAGTGTTCCACTGGTGAACGGTCAGGTGCCGTTAAGTTCATCGGTGCTCTTGTGAAGTGTACTTTTCATTGCTCGTTTGCCATAACAGCCACGTCATAACACGGCTTTTTGTTCCGTCAATTTAGACGGTGGAGCCGGTTCGGCGAACGGCTGATTCCGCGGGCCTGCACGCGCCCACATTTGGCGCCAGGACTGTTTGTAAACAATCAGTTTGCTCAAGGTGACACATATATATACGAGGCGCTGGTGACATATATACAGAAAGTGACATACATATATAAAAGGCGACATACATATACAAGGCGGTGGTAACATACATATCAAGGCGACATATATACACACAGTAGTGGCATATATATACATATACTTGGTGATATAACTATACAAGGCATTGCGAGTGAATGTGAAACGTGATCATGGGCCCAAATGCCCCTGCCCGGCTAGTTGTGCCTCCAGCTAGCCTGGACATAGCGAACATTCGCACTGATGCACCTGCAGCCGTCGGCGATATTTCGAGGCCCGCTAGCGCCATGAGTAACAAGTCCGCGGGCGTTAAGCGAAGAAGGCAGGGCGTCGATGCTGACTCGGTGGCTGATGAACCCTCGGGTGACGATGGTTTTACCGTTGTTACTAGCGCGAGGGTAAAGAAGACCGTGCTGCGGGAGCAAAAACAGTTAGATCGGTTGAAAAGCGAAGTCAACTCAGGAGCATTCGGAGCTTTCAGGGTTCGCCTGAGACACAAGGAGAACCCTGACGGGAGTTTGGCTGACTTCAAAGAAGGTTCGATGCTACGGTTATTCAAGGCAATCCACAGCCTGGTGCCGGAGGGGCGAATCTCAGGCGATAAGAGCAGCATCTTTGTCAACGTTTCCTCCATCGATGTAGCTCAGAAGCTTTCCAGCCTAACATGCGTTGATGACATCCCGGTGACCGCCTCTTGCCCGGGCTTGGCCTCGTTTAAGGCCAGGATTCAAGGTGTCTGCACCGCGCTAACAGAGGAAGAGATAAAAACGGAGCTATCAAACTACGGCGTCACGGCTGCCCGAAGACTGTTCGTCTCTTCTGGCAATCAAAAGAAGCCTCTGCCAAAAGTGATCCTGACCTTCGACCGTCAACCACCGGCGTCAGTGTTCCTGGGCTATCGTTCGCACGCGGTAGTTCTGGAACCCGACCAGCCCCGAGTCTGCTTTAACTGCTCCAGGGTTGGCCACATTGCGGCGAACTGCTCACTTCCCAAGGCTTGTCGCAACTGTGGCAAAGGAGGCCACCTAGCCGCCGATTGTCCGAACTCGTCCAAGTTTGTCAACTGCGGGGGACCTCACGACGCAAAGTCACCCAGCTGCCCGCGATTATTCTACCTGAGAGAAAGGAATAGGGTTCTAATGGAAACCAGAACCCTCCACCAGGTCCGGGCTAATCACCCGGATGCATCTATCAACGAAGCCTTGGCAGCGCCTACACCCTCTTCACAGGGCTCAAGCAGCGCGGACTCAGCTTCTTCCTCCCCGGAGGGGGCGACATATGCGTCGGTGGTGCGCGGCATCGCGGTTGGTGGAAACACCACTCCGCAGCTCCTTCTACCCCGGCCTAGAGCGGCCCCCAAACAGCGTCCTCGAGCCAAGCCACGAACGAAGGTTACGCGCACTCGCCTCCGGGGACCTCGCAAGCCAGTGGCTCACGGGTCGTCCGGATTAGTTCGGGACTTAATATCTATGAAGTCTGAGCTGTCGAAAATGGTTAAGTCAATAACGAACGCATTGCAGCCTTTATTGGCGCTACTGTCGGTTGCTAGCGACTTCAGACAATCATAATGACGGGTGATCACAACGATGGCAGGACGGAGACAGAACCCACACAGGTCAGGTCGTCGGATTCTTCAGAAGGTGCCGGTCCAAGCCTCACATCTGGACAGAATCCTGCGACTCCGCCAGACACCTCGGGGCTCAACAGGGTTACCTGTCACCAATGCGGCCAGACCTTCGCCAGGCGAGGCCTCCGTAGACATGTTACGGTCAAACATGGGGGTGGGGGCGCCATACCCGTCCCTAACGGGGCCATGAACGAGTCTTCTCTAGACCTCACGGAGTACATCCAGGCTTTCATTAAAACTGGGAAGCTGGTTCGTATCCTGCCCAAAGTGGTAAGGAAGTCTGTGGCTGACGCCTTGTCAGAGGTGTGCTTAAAGGTTGCCTCGGACAACGACGACGCTGCCTGGCTTGGGCTTTTCTCTTTCGCCCCAGTCGTGCTGAGATTACCGATAGGGCGCAGGGATTCACGTTCTCTGGCAGTGGTCATCAGAAAGAACTTGGTGGAGTTCCGACGTGGTGTTCGGCTTACAGACCTGGCTCCCCTACTTACCGCGGGTGATTCGGGTGGTAATGTTGAGCGAAATCAGTCGATCACGCGGGCTGTGTCGGCCAAGCTATCGGACGGGGATGTGTCGGGAGCAGCCCGCCTTCTTCTATCTGACGACGTTATGGTCGATGAACCAGCCGCTACGGCGACGTTACGGGAAAAACACCCCCCCGCGCAGCCAGACTTGTGCTGGCCGTCTGCTCCACCCTCACAACTCTTACCTTCATCTACGTCGGTCGAGGATGTTCGCTATGCGGTTGGATCATTTTCAAAGAGCTCGAGCGCCGGCCTGGATTTTATAAGACCTCGGCTCCTACAGGACCTCCTCTCACCGATTCTTGGCTGCTCATCCGATGGACTTTGTAAGGCCCTGGCAAAGGTAATCGACCTACTGCGATGGGGAGTTCCACATCTAAGGTGGTGCCCCCTCATCTTCGGAGCGAGGCTGTTCGCATTGAAGAAGAAAGACGGCTCGTTCAGACCTATCGCTTGTTCTTCAGTACTACGCAGGGTCGCGGCAAAATTGGCAGTGAGGGACTCTAGGGGTACTATTAACCTGGCGATTGGACCGCACCAGCTGGGTTTCTCCACCAAGGGAGGTGCTGAAATAATGATTCACGCTACCAGGGCTTTTATTGATTCTCGGCTCGATCCATCCGTCCTAGTCAAACTTGACTTTAAGAACGCGTTCAACACCGTCAGAAGGGATCACTTGTTGAAGGTGGTTGGAGATGAGACCCCTGCCATTTATCACCAAGTAAAATTGGCCTACGGCGATCCATCGCACTTGGTCTTGCCCTCGGCACTGCTCACTTCGGCTGTAGGGGTTCAACAGGGAGATCCCCTTGCGCCCCCTCTGTTCTGTCTTGCCGTTAAGGACTTGGTTAACTCACTCGAAAGTCCTCTCAATCTTTGGTACTTGGACGACGGGGTAATTGGAGGTAACATCAGTACGGTCCGTGAAGACTTAAAGAAGATACTTAGTTTCGCCACATGCAGCGGTTTGGAGCTGAACCCAATCAAGTGTGAGGTTCACATAATCAACTCAGGTACAGCTGAAATCTCCGCTATACAGAACCTACTTCCAGGTTGCCGCGTAACAGGCGACGATCTGGATCTTCTTGGCGTACCCCTGTTCTCTCGCCACCTTGGACCGACAATCGAACGTGGGATGGAAAAACTGGAGGTCGGTTTTAATCGTCTTCCCCAGCTGGGCGCCCACCGGGGGTTGTACCTCCTGCGTTCATGCTTCTCTGCGTCGAGGCTGAACTACCTGTTCAGGGGAATCAACAGTTCAGCCTACTCGGCCCAGTTGGAGGAAATTAACTCGAAGATGGGCTTTACGTTGGAATCTATACTCAACCTGCGGCTGCGAGACGATTCCCTAGTTCAGGCCTTCTTACCGGTTGCCAGAGGCGGACTGGGCCTGCCTGAAGCTGTTTCTCTTTCAGTCGCAGCACACATCGCCTCTTTACATTCGGCGACTAGTGGTGTCGAGTCTATCCTGGACACCCGGGCGATTGCAAACTTCCAGGCCACGCTTGAACAGACCCACGATGACGCCATCGCATTCTGCGGGTCTCTACCGGAGACTCCTTCTCTTCAGCGCGCGTGGTCAGAAATGGCAAACGACGGCCGATGGAACGGCCTGTGGGACCGAACAACTACGGCCGCTAGCAAAGCGAGGTTACAGGCAGTTTCGTCGCCCGGTGCAGGTGCATGGCTACACGCTCTCCCGAGCCCTCAGCTGGGTACCCTGCTCGACGATGAGTCTACACGAATACTAGTCGGGTTGAGGTTAGGAGTTGAGCTAGTCTCCCCACACCGGTGCAGATGCGGTGACGAGGTCGACTCCCTTGGTCACCATGGACTCTCCTGTCTCCAGAGTTCAGGCAGAATCGCACGCCACTCGGCGCTGAACGAGACATTTAGCAGAGGGCTTCGATCGGCAGGCTACCCATGCATTTTGGAGCCGTCTGGCTTAGTCAGAGACGATGGAAGGAGACCTGATGGAATGACCCTGACTCCCTTCGAGCGGGGCCAAATGCTGGTGTGGGACGCGACCGTAACCGACTCTTTAGCCCCCTCAATGGTCGGTACGGGCGCAGCCCGCCCTGGACACGCGGTAGCCCTAGCGGAAGCAGCCAAGTGCAGAAAATATTCAAGCATCAGTTATCCACACTTGTTCTCACCGCTTGCATTCGAGACATTGGGGGGGCCTGGGTCGCTCACGACGAAACTGCTCAAGGATGTCGGGAAAAGATTGGCGCTCGCTACAGGAGACAAGAGGGCGGGCGAGTATTTACTGCAACGTCTGTCATTAGATGTTCAGAGGGGGAATGCCGCTTCGGTGAGAGGTACCATGGCTAGGTGGACCAGCCCAGGCCTGGACCTAGTGCCTTGAGTTAAGCCCCAGCGGGCTGTGCACACGTTCTTACATCACAAATGTATATTTTGCTACACTTAAATAAATGATGATTATATATATATATATATATATGTATATATATATATATATATATATATATATATATATATATATATATATATATATATATATATATATATATATATGTATATATATATATATATATATATAAAGAAAAGTTTGCATATGCTGAATTGCATTCTACGTTAGCTCAAAGCTGAACAAATGTCGCATTGGAGATCATTCTCAAGAAATGAAACTCTATGCATTTTTATCTTTTGGCATTCGCGGCCAATTACTCATTTATTTTTTAGAAGACAATGAAAAATAAAATTTATTTACCAAGATACAGGTACAAAGACCTCAAAGTTGGTGGAACAAATTCTGAAACACCTTTTATATGAACTGCATCCATTCCTGTAAGCCGGCTCTTAGTTTCAGAGCAGTGACTTAAAAGAACCAAAAATCCTGGTAGAACTTTTAAAGAAGAAGAGTGGCATAAATAAGCGTACCATGTTAATGGCCTTTAGCCAATGTCTTATTTAGAGGCCACTGTAGTCCTGGCAGTGAACTTTGTCATTCTCTGCACTGTGTAGCACTGTAGCTCCCCGGAATGAGTCACTTCAGATTACCCGATATGGGGGTAGAATATGGTTCTTATTATCACATACTGTCACCACACATATACTGTCACTACCATTATCACATACTGTTACTTCGACAAATCTGTGCGATTTATAACATAGACTAGACTACGCTCTAAATATTTAACGGCTCTCTATGGTATGCTCCGCGTTAACTGCTACTATATATATATATATATATATATATATATATATATATATATATATATATATATATATATATATATATATATATATATATACGTAAAAAATATATGTTTTTAAAGATTTGTTTTATAAATAAGCTTATCTTAGAGCAGTTCATTGCCACGCGTTTTGGGCTATCAGAGGTTGGACATAAGCGCGTTCGTATATTGTGTTTTTGATACGCCTTGCTGCCGCCGCTCTGCTAGACAGACTGCGTAGCTTATCATAACGGAGCATGCCGACGTCGATGACAATGCAGCCTCATTGTGTTTGTGACGATCGGTCCTTTTGTCGTCCTCTTTTTTTTCTTTATATATATATATATATATATATATATATATAAGAGGGTTTCATTGTGACACAAGCGGCGGCGTATACCATGAACGTGTGCTCCCGTCTGGTAGTGATCACATACTAATTGTTATTTTAATTTAGCTTCAAAATTACCATGCCAAAGAACAGCGACAGCAGCAGTAGCACCGCTAGTGGCAGCTAACCATATGACGAGATAGACACAGGCTATCACAAAAACATCAGCTAACAGCTAGAGCAGCAGCACCAATGACATCAATGCGATAAGAATAGCAACAGCAGCAGCACTAACCATATAATAATGCTTATAAAGGACTGAATAATAACAACCATACTACAGCCATAGAAATGAACAACAACGACCCAGATGAGTAGTAGCAAGGCGAAAGCAGTAGCAGCAGCAACAACAACAACAGCAACAACAACAACAACAACAACAACAGCAACAACAACAACAACAACAACAACAACAACAACAGCAACAACAGCAACAACAGCAACAACAACAACAACAACAACAACAACAACAACAACAACAACAATGATTATGATGACCGTGGTCACAGCAAGCAAGAGCAATTATACCAACGGCAGCAACAACAGTAGTGACAACATTTGCTACTACCACACCAGAAGCAACAACAGTAACAACAGCTACCTCAGTACTTGCCTGACAACGAATTGAACAGCATTGCTGCTGCAAAAACAACAACAACAACGTCATGACCAGCAACAGCAATAACAACAACAACAACGACGTCATGACCAGCAACAGCAACAACAACAACAACGACGACATAAGCAGCAACAACAACGACATGAGCAACAAAAATACCAGTGCTATCGACAACCGCGATCCTCTTGGAAACGGCTGGGATCATGGTCATCTAAAAAAATATTGAATTTCCACAATTCAAATTGGCAATGCCGTCATTGCACCGTAGGCGACTGTGCTGGTTGTCAGTCACCTCGCGCGAGCGCTTCATGGTCCAATCGGCCGGACTGCATATGTGTGTGTGTGTGCAAATATGTGTCGCGATACAACCGTCGACGTTCCTACTGTAATCTACGGGAAAGAAAAATAAATGGCTAGGAGTAAAACATCCAAAAAAATCACAAACCGATTTCGGGGACACGGGGGATGCTGACGACTATTCGTCGGCAAAGTTGCAGTTAACGTTCGACGACGCCGATTCGTTAGCAACTTGCAATCTGCAAAAAAGACGCTCCCCACCCAGGCCAAATGGCCTGCTGAGGGCGACGGTCGACCAAAAGCAACAAATACATTTGAAAAACACAAGCACAAGAAGCGGTCTATCTACAGCCACCGACCACCGCTGTTCTGTTTACGAGCATGTCGAGTAAGCGTAGATCTCGTCATGCGTGCAATTATAGGCAAATACCTTAAATATTGTAGATACGCAGCAGTCGAATAGGGCAACAAACCATAGCCACCCTGTTCCCCCACACTTCCTCAGTGAAGCTGGGCTTTTCCCTCAGCGCTCGATCTCTTTATATTTGCACCGTATCAGAACAACAATAATTCTCCATTGTCGCTATACAGCATTCGTAAGCAAAAACTATACATATATTCTTGATGAAATGTCTTACCCTAGGTATATATATGCTTACATCTATATATATATATATATATATATATAGGTTAGTGACAATCAATCAATATAATAAGCGTCCTCTTTCAAACAGTTAAACACCAAATAACTTAAACAGACATCAATCGATATTTTAAGGCTATGGCGATGCTTCTGTTGTTGTTGCTGTTGCCGTGATCTCTGTTATTATTATTATTATTATTATTATTATTATTTAGCATTTTAGTATAGTCAAATTAGTGTATTATTACGATTACTGGTGGTGCTGTTGCTGCTGCCGCCGTTGTCGCTGATCTTAGAGTCGTAGTTGATGATGATGATGATGATGATGTTTTTGTTGTTGTTGTTGTTGTTGTTGCTGCTGTTCTTATTGCCGTTGTTGTTACTGTTGCATCATGTTGTTGTTGTTGTTGTGGGGTGATGATGGTTGGCGAGACGAGAGAGGGAGGGAGGGAGGGGTGGTTGGTGATTGTTCCGGTTCAATCGGCTTGCTTGCCTGCTTGTGCGGGTTCGTATCCGCCGTAGTCTCTCTCTCTCTGTGTCCGCCGCCGCCGCTGTAGATATCGGCGT
>QVRM01001602.1:17500-29176 GCA_003439945.1 Dermanyssus gallinae
CATGCTATATGAGAGTCATATCTCATACGTAGTACAGTTCTCACAGAGACACCCGCACACAGACGAATAGATCTGTAGATGCAAACGTTGACCAGCGTCTATCACGTGCAATTTAACATACATATTGCCCAACATTCTACTGTGTTAAGCCCTGTTTGGGAACTGCAGTCCAGAGCGGACTATCGCATGTACAATCAAATTATAAAATCATCCAATGTATCCAACTATTTTACCATTCGTGTAAACAATCTTAGAAGCGACAGCACCATCTCGTCTAAACAAATTGCAAAGACAGATCGCGTAAATAACATGTTTTCGTGGCGAATGGCTAGGACACTGAGAACTCAAAATACTTGTGGCGCAGATGTCGGCACACACGTAACTTGAATGTTCTTTGATTCTCGATAACAGTTTGTAAAATGTAAATATTGTAACATATCCCCCTTTGACAAAATAAAGGTGCGTTTTGATTGATTTTGATTGATTGATACACCTACCAGCATCACGCGTGTGTATGTATCAATCGCGCGTCCGCCGGCCTCTTGTTTGTTCGAGCTGCTACGAGTCACGAAGAGTGGAAGTTGCGTCTTTTCTGGCGTGCGTATGCCGGCATCTCTATCCGTCTCTATCTGTGCATGCATACTTCATCAATCCGTACGTTTCAATCGTCGTTTGGTCGTCGTTGGTCAATTACGACGACACAATACAATACCAAACATACAACAGTGTAGTCGACGAGTATAACCTCCCGTGACGGTGTCGAAATGGATACGAAAATGACATGTATTGCATCAGCTGCGTCAGTACCCAAATCTCAAATCAACTCCGTTTGCGCCCATCCATGCATACCCGTACTAATAACAGCAGTAGCAGCAGCAGCAAAAAAATCACCACAGCGATGATGGCTACAGCAACATTGCTACAACTGAGTAGTAGTAGTAGTAGTAGACCGGTCGAGCCCGGTGGCGTGGTGGATTAAGTCTTCGCCTAACAACCGGAGGAGACACT
This sequence comes from Dermanyssus gallinae, assembly GCA_003439945.1. Taxonomy (NCBI): domain Eukaryota; kingdom Metazoa; phylum Arthropoda; class Arachnida; order Mesostigmata; family Dermanyssidae; genus Dermanyssus; species Dermanyssus gallinae. The sequence continues at coordinate 18,509 of QVRM01001602.1, forward strand.
AGATAGGTGCGCGAGTTCGAGCCCCACCGTTGCCCCACATTTGTATTTATGGGGGTCGTCCGTCTATGGAGCAATGTGAAAAACAGTTCCGTGGACGTTAAATCTTGGCTGAGGGTGGTCAGCCCGAAAACTTTACTAGTAGTAGTAGTAGTAGTAGTAGTAGTAGACCGTCTATGAAGCAATGTGAAAAACAGTTCCCTAGACGTTAAATCTTGGCTGAGAGTGGTCAGCCGGAAACTTAACTTTTTAGTAGTAGTAGTAGTAGAAGTAAGAGTAGTTTGCGACGAACTTAGTTCGACTGCTTTGGCTGCAAGCTGCTAACGTAGCAGTTTTGGTCGTTATTTCCTTTCCATCTTTTTGTCTGTCAGTTTGTTTGTTTGTTAGCTTGTCTGCCTGCCGGCCTGCATGTCTCTCTCTGTCTGCTTGTTTATGTCCCTATGTTTGCCTGTTTGTGGCAAAACAGGACTTATACCACACATACATACATACATACACACACACGCGACTCACCCAAATGCCTAGCTAGACGATTCAACGACGTAGGCGTAGATCAGGCAGTCAGTGAGTTAGTGAGTCAGTGTGTCAGACCAACAAACAACTCGATCGAGAGGCGATCATCCCGGCCTGTCCACGGCAGTTTTCACGCCTGTCGCCTACTAAATGGAGGGACGTTGGCCGATCAGACAGTCGCCGTTCGATCAGCCAGCCGGTCGGTCTTTTTCGGTTGGATCGTTCTCGGTGGCGAACTTTGGCGAAACACCTTTTGGCCCAAGAGCAATAGGCTGTTTGCTTGTTTGTTTGTCTGTCTGTCTGTCTGTCTAACGATTTGTTTGTATTTACTCCTTTCTCTCTCTTAGTGCTTGCAAGTGTCTTGTGTGTGTGTGCACCACCAGGTACACCAGGTACTTCTATCTGTGTTCTCTTTTGCTGTATTTCTACTTCTCTCTCCTCTCGCACTCTCCTTTACTTTTTTTACTCCATTCCCCCATTTCCTTCTCTTTATCTTTCCGTCCTGCTCCACCCTCTCTCTCTCTCTTTCTATCTTTCTTTCTCTATCTCTCCATTTACGTCTATCGATAGGTCATTGATTTCGTTGTCGGCATCTGTATCGCATCGAATTTGCACACGTCAACACGACGTCATCGTCATCGTCATCATCATCATCATCATCATCATCATCATCATCACCGTAAGCTTCATCATCATTCTCATCACTCTCATCACGATCACTATCACTATCATCACTAGTTCGCAACTCACTCGTACCTGACTGACCGACCCGCTGGCTGGCTGGCACGTTGTTTTCTGCAGCTTTATGCTGCTGTTGCTGTTGTTGTTGTTGTTGTTGTTGGTTAAACACGAATTCATTGCTCATTTATCCAATCGCCGTCATGCATTTATCCATTCACTACTAATTCACTTGCTTAAGCTGGCACCACCACCGCTGCTGCTGTTGCTGCTGCTGCTGTGGCGATTATGTACATACATAGTATGTGCACACACAAACACACCCCCCGACGAATGCACACGTACATTGATTGCAGACTACTGGCATTGCGTCTGCCTCATGTTCACACACTATGCGGCCATGGCTACCATCTGGCGCTGCATGCAAGCTGTACCGTCTCTCGACCATCATCTTGATCTACGTGCAGAGAGGCGTCCGTCGTCCTGCACGCATGCACGCACGCATGTCCTACCCGCCCTCGTCGTGCGAGAGACCGCCGCTCAAGCGCCGAACCAACCCAGCCTCCTCCTAGCCGAAACCGAAGAGGCTGGCCGACAACACCGAGAGACCGAGAGACCATTTCTCGTCTTCGTTGTGATCATTAATATCATCCCTAGCAGAATCAACGTCCCATCACTTATAGACATCATCATCACCATTATTATCATCATCATCATCACTCGTAGTTTTGATCACCATCGTCATTACTAGCATCCCCACCCACCCCCTGTATTAACGTCATCATAGTCGTCGGTGTTGTTGTTGTTGTTGCCGTCAGCGCCATCGTCGTTTTTGACCAGAATCTTCGGCGACTTCAGCGATGACGCCGACGCCACCGACTTCACCGCCATCACCATCACCACCACCACCGCCAATGACGACGACTACAACGCCCCCGACCATGATTATGATGATGCTGATGATAATGATGATGATAGTGATCATCATCATCATCCTCATCATGCTTTTGTTTGTCCGAAGACAGAAGCTTACTGAAATGTTTCGTCCTGGGCTCGCTGCACTTCGCGCTCATCATACGTCACGCGCGCCACGACCCGTCAGGCTGGCGCCAGTCTCCCTAGAACTTCTCAACGTTCGTACGGACTTCTCTCCAACCCCCCACCCCCGCCTCCCGCCCCCCCGACCCCAACTTCTGCACCCCCCCCCCCGCTCCCCCCCGCTCCGCCGGATAGAGATGCGGAGACCTCCAGCGAAGCGTCAAGTCAATATTTGTCAACCGCAAATAGACATCACAACCTCCACCATGACGACCACGACGGCTATCATCACGATCAACTACGGCTTCTGGTGGTGGTGGTGATGGTGGAGCTCCTGCTGCTGCTGCTGCTGTGGTGGTCTGCAAACGGTGACGCCGAAAGCAGCTAAAGCAGCACATCGCATAGTAGTAGTAGTAGGAAGCCTTCCCTCCGCATCCCGCAACTCATCATACGAACCCCCTGACCCGAGAGCAGCCGCAGTAGAGCCGCCGGTTGCCTGTGCCCACTCAACAGTATTAGCGACACTGGAAATACAGTGTAATGATAGTGATGAAAATACGACGACAACGACGATGATAATGATGATGATGATATGACGATGGTGGTGGTGTTGATTGTAATCACAAAAACAATAACGCAAGAATTCAATACGCACGCTAGACGCGCGATAAGCAATGCTACCTATTCAGAATTGAAGCAGATAAAATTGATGGACCCGCCTTACCGTATACATATATATATTCAGCAGTTCAATACTAAGCTTAAGTGGTTGATTCTTTAGCTTCAAGAGCGTTCAGTTAGGTCAACGTCAAGTGAAGTAAAAAATCTTTATCTAGTCAATAGGGAACATTTATACAAATGCACAGATTCTTTGAATCTGTGATCTATACAGTTCTTGAAAAAATATAGGGCTATCCATTTTTGCCACATTTCACGCATTTATTATAACCAATCGTATAAATATCACAGTGATACATGCTCACAGAGTAACAGCGGAGTCTTCCATCGACATTTGGGGTCTCGGATTACTTTGAACCACGAGATTTCCACATTTGGTCCAGCTACACCACGAACAAATTATAATGCCACTAGCAAAATTAACGGCGTTTGGGCTCATTTCACGGCACCCAGCAACTATACTTAATACTCAGTGAACTCACCGTCAAGTCAGATAACCTCAAAAATGCGGCTCAGTATAGTGTTGAACAAATTTTGGATGACGTCCTGCAAGAGCTCGTCCCAAGCATCACCTCAAAAATAGTTTGTTGTCAGTATAAACTTCTCGTGCGAGCCAGCTCCACACATTCGGAATGATATTAAAATCAGGTGAGACTGCAGGCCAGCGTAGGACCTCAAAGTGACGCTGGTCGAACAAACTTCCGATCAGCCTGGTGGTGTGAATCGGGGCGTTATCGTGTTGACGAAAGAAGAGACGAAGTTTGGCTCTCCAATCAGCTCAAAATGCTGTCAATTGCTGTTTCAGTAAAACCCTGTAGCGCGTCGATTAACACGACCATCTAAGTCGACGACTTTGTACCCGACAGCGGTCCGGATCGCCACTGAACCGCCACCTAAGTGACATTTTGACAAAATTCGTTCTTCCTTGCGGACATCGTGCAAATAATAGTTAAATCGATCCGGTTCATCAAAGTTAAGCCTTTTCATCCGAAAAGAGCGCTCTGTGTCACTCAGTGGTCTATGACATCGTATCGCGGGCACTTAGTGGTCCATGACATCGTATCGTGGGCGAAGTCAAGACGAGTTTTCATCGGTCGGCGGACACTCCTTGTTTTTCTTGTGTTTTTTTCCGCGTAAGCTAATGTGTCTTCCTAAAGAAGTTTTGCACATTTCGTACGTTTGTTTGCACGTCGGCCGCCGCCGCAATTGCCCTCGCCGGGGCCGCAGAGTTCGACGCTTTCTTTAGAATGGCAAGCTTGCCGTCGTTCCGAGATGGCATTTGGACGCCCGGAGTTCTTTTTACGGCGTAATTTTCGCCTAAATTAACAAAGTTATTCACTTCTTATGGACAACGCCCCAATCGACGAGAAATTTCGCGATTAAAGAGGCCGACGTCCTTATAAGCTTTGATTTGGGCCTTTTCGTCACTCATGAGGCGCCAGCATAAGCCTATCGTTTCAACACAGAAAAACTTCTGGTAGAAGGTCTGACTTTGTTTCTGTCGAGCGCAAACGCGAAATGAGCCCAAACGCCTTTAATCCGCTTAATTCACTCGATAGGACATAAATGCTCTGCTAGTGACATTATAATTTTCTCGCGGTGTTGCAGTGCCAAATGTGGAAACCCCGTGGTCGCTGTTGCTCTGTGAGCATGTACCACTGTGATCTTTACGCGGTTGGTTATAATAGATGCGTAAAATGTGTCAAAAAAAAAAAAGATAAATATATATATATATATATATATATATATGTACATATAAATATATATATATATATATACATATATGTATATGTATATATATATATATATATATATATATATATATATATATATATATCATATATATATATATAGATATATATATATATATATATATATATATTTATATATACATAAATATATATAAACATTATGCATGTGGGGGTATGGAGGACTGCCGGCTTACTTCAGTCCAACCTGCTGCGTCGATGTGGTAAATAGACTCTTCGACGGCTCGCGACTTCTTTGTCGAATTGACCGGCCGGACTCGTTTCGCGCGCACGTTTACTCTTCTCGTTAGTCCTAGTGAATGATGACCTAGGCTATTGTTGTGCAGCTAACCAACCAAACAACCAAATAAGCGACGCTACGCAACACGAAACGAGCGATAAAGCCACGAAGCCACACTGAGCCACGCTCAAGCTGGGCGTTGTAAATAAACCGGAGGGTAGAGATGCAGTGAGAGAGAGAGATGTAGTGAATTACACACATATATATATATATATATATATATATATATGTAGAGAGAGAGAGAGAGGGAGGAGAAATTCTCGTAGACTTCGGTGTTGGACGGAGGACGTCGTTGTCTGTCGGCCGATGAGCCTATGCCGTTTGCGCTCTTCCTTAGTGGAAGACCTTATGGAGCGCAGGAGGCACGAGCGAGTGCCGGACAACTGCTAAGGAGGAGGGAGGAGGGGGAGGAGGAGGAGAAGGAGGACGAGGAGGATGGAGGCGGCAATGTTTGAAAATCGTAAACCCGCTCGAGTGTGCGAAATTCGGGAGCTGGTTTCGGCTGCTGCTGCTGCTGCTGTTGCCGTAGCCTCGTTGGTCGTTCGCTGGCTCACTGAGTCGGTGAGGCAATGGCCTGTCTACTTAACTGCCCGACCGCCCGGCCGCCCGCCCGCCACATAGGCCCGTCTTTCTGTTGGCCTGCTTGTTTAGCTTTAGACAGACCTATAGCTGAGCTGGTAGGTAGGTTGATAGATAGATAGATAGATAGGTAGATAGCCCTCTCTCTCTCTATATATAGAAGGGAACGACGTAAACGAAGATAGGTCGCTAGGTATAACAATGATGATTAACGATGATGATCGTCTGCCGCTCGTACGGCTACTGACTGACTGACTGACGGACGGACTGACGGACGGACTACCTTAACTATCACTACAACGAAGCCGCACAACGGCTACTGTCGCCGCGGCTACTGTTGGGTACTGGTAATAGCTTGGTTGCTGCTATCGACAACGATAAGCACGCTAACGACAACGACAACGACAACAACAACAACGACATCGGTGACAATTGGGGCTGGGGTCGGGTGGGGTGGTGGTGGTTGTACTGAGGAGACGGCGCTCGGGGGGGGGGGGGTTGTGGCGCGTGTTCTTGTCTTCTCCTGAGAGAGCCGGAAGAAGAGGAACAAGCGTGACGAATAGAACACGCCGGCCGGCGCGCAATACGCGCAACGCCATTGGGTGCAACAGTAGCAGCGGTCGCGCTTGATAGTAACCTCCGCCTCAGCGTTCTTCTGTTCTGTAGAGACACTCTGTACAACAACACGGGGTCAGATAACCAACACTGTTAGTTGACGGCACCCACACACTGCTAACTGCCACTGTGCGTGCGTGCGTGAAGGAAGCAGCCGGCAGCGAGCAGTCACGAAGAAGACGCTACCGGGCCGTCCCGGTGGGGTTCACGGACCGTTGAACTTGTGCCGGCTAGTAATAAAATCGGACGAAATGCGATGTCACAATTACACGTTGGTTTAGCCGGCTACCCGCACTGTTACGTATTCCTGCTGCTGCTACTGTTGTTGTTGTTTTTGTTGCTGCTGCTGCTGCTGAACGACTTCTATGACGACAATGACAAAGACTACAGCTGTACATAACCCAATGGTGCTGCTGCTGTTGCATTTGAGATTAACTCGTAATCTACAAGTATACTGTAGCAACGTTAAGGCGACCATTCTTTTCCTCATCCATTCTCGTCCACACTTTGCTACAGTCAAGGCACTCGGCCACTATCGGCGACCATCCAGCGACTTGATCGACATTTATTGTATTGCACACACAACAATTATAACAAGAGGATTACATATTACGTCACACGGAAAGGAGCAACGGTAGTAACTTGCTACAGCTCGCAGTAAATACATGCAGACAGTAAATACATTTTGTTCGTATCTAAAGTTGATTTGCTGGTTATAACAACGATATCTTCACGATATTATATGTATTATATTTGGAAGAGGAGCCCGAGTGGCTAACATACCCGACGTTATACGTTGCAGTGGCCAATCCTTGAATTTCGTCAACCGTTCCGAAATCTGGGGGGTTACTGCTTCATTAAACTGAGTGCGCACGGCCGTGGTGTTTCGTTATGGAGAGGTAGGCGACATCTTAGAATTAAAACATTTTTTAGGGAGCTTGTTTTTTGGAATCCGGCGACTGTTGGAATCCGGCGACTGTTCGCTTCGACGGCAGTGGCACTCGTCTACTTCAAGATTGTTCCAAGGCTGATGGAACTGATCTTGTCAGAGTGTGGCGACACCTCACTCGGAACAAAACCTTTAGTTTGCTTAAAAGATGTTTTTGTGTACATGGTGCGAGTACTTTGCGGGTATGGAGCTGCTTTGTGTCGAGCTATTTATTGTCAGGCTGTGCACTGGTTGTTGACAAAATGTCGATTGAGACTAAAGGCGTTTTATCCCGGAATGAGAAAATCAAGGTAACGTCAAACGAGACATTGAAGAGCTGAATGTTTTCAGTGCCTCTCATCTTTGGTCTAGGCTTGCAAACGACAATCGCCATGTCTACCCCAGATACATAGTTCGTGGCTCTAGTCACCTGGTCTGTTGCCAGAAATACGAACATTCACGAGGGGTGTCACACAGAGTGCATCTGTCGACTGTCAAGGGTGCTGGAAGTTTTATGCGTCTGCCTGCCTGACACTTACACGAAGAGCTCACTGCACTACATCTCCCAAATAACCAAACCAAAAGCAATATATATATATATATATATATATATATATATATATATATATATATGTCAGTTATACAACAATATAAGTATATTATGCATACCCAATAAGAGTGAAATAAATGTGATGATAACGTTTGTAACCAGTGTTTTATTATATAATTGTATACAATCGAGCGTCACTCAAGACGATTGCACGTAAAAGTCTGGCGTTGACCACCTGTGTAACGTGCCCAGCGCCAAGGCGACGTTTCTGCGCTGTGCGCTTTGATTGCCTTAAAGCGCTGGCGGAAGAGTCGTCATCCAGATCTTTGGTCTTTGGTGGCTGGCTTTAAGCACTCACAGGTTTTGTTGATTAGCGTCGCAATGTAGGTTCTATTTTTCCTAGACCAGAGTTTCGTCAAATGCAAAGTACAAGGTGTCGTTGATGTTGAAATACTTTTGGCATTTGACCGTCCCGGCCTGGAAGCCCCGCCTCCCCCGCGTGTGACCCGCACAGGTCGCGCCACGACTGGCCACACCCGACCGACCAAGGTGCTACCAACAAATCAGTTAGAGTGGCATATATATATATATATATATATATATATATATATATATATGTATATATATACAGTCGATATGCTATAGATGCTAGTAGATAGATGCATGCTTCATTCAACGGAGAGGAGATCTGTAGGCGCCCGTAGGCGGAGTTCAATCGATGGACGGTGGATAGGCTAATGAATTACGAACGATTAAATTGTTGAATAATCAAAGGCTCGTAACGAACGATTAAATTGCTGTATAATCAAAGGCTCGTAACAGGCTCTTGCAAATGTTCTCTGCTATTTCGTCGTCGTTGGCCAATAGTTGTACTTAGAGACAACGAGAGACAGAGAAGACGGAGGGAGAGGTATTCATAGGGACGTCGTAATTCTAGTGTCTAAGCAGCTACGACTAGACGCGTACTACGAATAACTAACTACACTGTTTGTGTTCCCACTTAAGAGGTCGCTACCCTCCCTCACTCTCTCTCTCTCTCTCTCGAGTACATATAGGCACACTCTCTCTTTCCCTCTCCATCTCGCGCTCTCTCTCACACCTAACCTTGTTTCTCTCTGTTTTGTTCCGTATGTTTTTCCTTCCTGTTTCCTTCTCTTCCTCTCCCATTTCGTTTTTTCACCGTCTCCTCTCCTCCCTCTCTCTCTCTCATATTGACGTCGTTTTTTGGTCTAGCATTGCTGATCCTGGTGGTTGGTGATGCCCATAATGGTCACGATGATGATGATAATGATGACGACGCTGCTGCTGCTGCTACTGCTGTTGTCGGTCATGTTTCTGCTGTCACCACTGAGACGCAGTTAGAGCGTCTGGAGCTGCTGTCGTAGAGCCCGAGAACCTCTGCTTGCTGGAATATGTGCCGGCTGCTGGAGCTGGTGTTGCCGAGGCTCTTACTGGAGGGGTTGTTGTTGCTGTTGTTGCTGACGCTGCTGCTGCTGCTGCCGCTGCTAAAGCTCTCGCTGCAATCTGCCACAACTGATTCCGCGACAGCGACAACAACAACAACAACAACAGCAACAACAACAACAACAACAACAACACTGGGAGCGGCGGCGATGCCTGCGACAGCGCCAGTTCAAGCGTTCGCTACCTTGGACGACGACAACGACGGCTGCAGGGTGACCTTCGGCCAGAGAGCGGTCGTCGGGCGTCGCGGGCCGTCCGTGGGTCGGTCGGACGACAAGGGGAAAGGGTCGGGGGTCGCGCTCGATGAGGGGTTGCTTGCTCATTGAGGAGGTGAGGGTTGGTTGTTCATTGAGGAGAGGTGAGGGGTTGGTGGCTGGCGGTTCATCCAGCAGCAGCAGCAGCACCTCCAGATGTCCTCCAGCCGGCGGTTGCGGCACCAGCAGCAACGACAACAACAACAACTACTACTACTACTACTACAACAAGAACAACATCTCTCGAACGCCAGCAACGCAGCAGCACTAGCAGCAGCAGCAGAAACAGGACGGCATTGGCGGTAGGTAGCGGTGGCGACAACGATAACAACGAGACTCGCTCGCTCGACGGCGTCAGGGGTATTGGTCTATCTATCTGTCTGTCTGTCCGGCCGTCCGTTTGTCTGTCTGTGTGTCGCCGCTGCTGCTGCTGGGTGTTCTTCCGCTACCCCCAACCACCTTGACCCCTCGACGCCACCCCCCCGATGGCACACACACCGGCGGTATCTTGGCTAGGCTAGGTTAGGCTTGATGAAAGGCTCTGACTGAAGAGTAACCGACGGCGGGCGCAAACGACCAAGTCGAGGAGAACATTGACAACAACAACAACAACACCAACACCAATAACAACAACTACAACAAACAACATCAACAACACCAACAACACTAGCAGCAGCAATGCCAGCTACAGCACACGCGTCGTGGCTCGTTCGAAAGTTTGACCCCATCCCGTTGTATTATTGAGCGGCGGAAAGGAGACATTTAGTGACTCTGTAATAGTGAAAGAGAGAGATAGAGAGAGAGCGTGGAGGAGGGAGAACAAGAGAAACTTAGACACAGTTAGAGCAAGACTATGATGGGGGGCGGGGGGACTGTAGACATAATAGTAATCATTATAGTAGAGGTGGCTACTGTTGTAGTAGCAGTAGTAAAGGAAGAGGAAAAAGTAAAAGGTACAGACAGAGGAGAACAAAACGAAGCAGAAGCAGCAGCACAAGCAGAAGAAGAAGAAAAGAAGAATCAGCCACTGGTATGAACCAATAAGAATAGGCCAACGAGCAAGTCGGTAGCTACGAACCAGCAAACAACAATATCGGCGACTGCGGAGCGACAACAGCATCAGCAGCAACAACAACAGCATAGCAACAACAACAACAACAACAGCATAGCAACAACGAGCACGCGACGGGTGTCATCGTTATCATCCGGCCCTGGTGTTTTTGCTACTACTACTGTTTTTGGCGTTGAGGTTGGTGTTGTTGTTGTTGTTGGTGTTATTGTCGCTATTGTTGCTGCGGCTGGTGCTGCCGATTGATGATGATTGT
>QVRM01001603.1:0-57316 GCA_003439945.1 Dermanyssus gallinae
GCTTTGGGACTGGGTTCACGCGACTCAGCATCCGACTGCAACATTTGGCTGGCTGGCTGGCTGTGCCGCCTGGCCAGCGGCTTTTGTCGGCATCATGCCTCGGTGAGCAACGTGAGCGGAATAACGGTTGCCAATCATACCACAACGACTCAGTTTGAACAATCACCCCACCCCCCCTACCGCACCCGTCCCCCGCCTACCTCGATCAGGCTGTTGTAGTCCATCTGTATAGCGTGTCGTCTAGTTCTCCTGTATAGGGTGCTTGTTTGTTTTGCCAAACGCCAGACGAACTCAGGTTAAATGATCTGTTCAAGATCGTTGTTGTAGAACAAATAGGTTGGAGAGCAAATGATATACCTAAAAAAGCGTGGCTTTCGTTTCATTCTTGTCGCTCTTGTCTACACTGACAAATTACGTCTCGCAACAATGTTCAAAACCGAATTACGGAGAGACTGCACCTGGCGTAAACACAGACTGCGGTGCCATTGACCATAACAACGGAAATAACGACGACAACGACATATAATTGTAAGAGTGGAAGGTAGACTGTAAAGGTTCAATTTGGCTTGGGCTTCACTGCTTACCTTGAAACATTTTTTGCGTTGGAGCTTCCGTGTAAAACTATGTGTATGTCGACACTACAATGTTAAGCCGAGCCAATCCTTCAGCATTCATACAGTGGTGGTGGTTTGCTGTATTGTTTGTACTTGCTGTTCTTTGTACAGTGCTACTGAACCATAGCGAAAATATTTTGCCACACCCGAGTATCAAAGAAAACGAAACGGCGTGTTGGCACCCAACGCAGCATTTGAAAATTGCAATTTAAAAAATATTGTGTACTAACGAGCACCCAGCTTCTTGAGATTACTCAACATTGAGCTATGCATTTCATAACCGGAACAATTGAATGTGTCTATTTTTACTTATACAACGCATTTGATAGGGTCAACCAACTCCTCACTTTTTTCATATTGGCCACTTTTTTTTATGTGCGAGTGAACATCGTAGAATCCAAATAATAGTATAACTAGATGTGTTGCAATTGCTGAATCATAAGTGGTATGTTTGCTCTCTCTGGCGTGTGGCCAGAGAACCTTACAACGAAGCGGTTTTAAACGTTTATATATTTGGCTGTCGCAATGACGCGTTCGATAAGTTTGCTAGGTATCACCGTAGGGACATGGGACATCTATTCGCTGCATCGGTTCGTATTGACTTTTTTACCTGTATCTGAAAATTACAAATATTGTGCTGATTGTTTTAAATGTATGCTAACACCAACCACTCTACAGATGAACCGTAAACAATCCTACAAGATATAATTGATTCTAATGCTTTGTTGCTCATGGTTGCAGTCGCCACGCTACTCACTGAATTGTTGAAAAAAAAAACAAATATCTAATGTAGTGTTACTTGTTTCAAAGAAACGCATAATACAAATTCAATGATAGTACCGCTTTATTCGTAGGCTTTGATAAGAATGGACCAGGCGGTGGCTAACAAACCCGTTTTAGAATTTACTTTTGCACTTCAGAAATATGCTTCTATCCCCCATATAGGTAGAGGACCACCAGGTTTTTGCTGTTCCACTGTTGTTCCGCAGTTTCGCGGGTGCACAGGTTTCGCAGAAGGTTGCTGGATCCTCTGAAAAAGACATGGTTCGATCAGCGATTGTCATTGACAATATTCTAATTACTGTTAATATGCTAAATATGCCGAAATTTGATGTAACCATTGCAAAAACATTGCCCTGCAATTATGTGTTATTGCAGCGAGGCTTGGTGCCGTATCTGACGAACGTATTGAAAAAAAAACGATACGAAAACCGAAAATTATGATCGTCAAAAGATGAATATGTAATTAGACTTAATAAAAAAGTAGCTAGGGAGGGTGAGCGGAGGGTAAAGGATAAATTTAATTTAAAGCATATGGTATCTTAGTCAGCAAGGTTCTAATGGCTCTTTACGCCGTTTTAAAAGTACAGGTATTTATCTAGTTGTCGGCGCAACTATTTGTATGGTTAGATAACAGCACTTATAGCTACATTATTTAACTCATAGTTGGGTGTGAATTAATTGTCCCCCAGCTACATTATTGTAGGGCTTCGGGTGCCACCTTTTCCATATTTGTGTAGATCGGCGTAGATTTTTTATTCTGAAGCTACCCAGCTCTGTTTGGCTTACTTACCGTACAATAAAAAAAAACATCGTTCAATTATCTGTATGTTCATCACGGCTCCAGTAGTGGAGTCAACAGAATTGCTCTATTGCACTGCTGGTGGTCATATAAGTTACACATTGCCTTAAGAGTTTACACACGCAGACAGAGATATTTCAAATAACCTCTCTCGAAAACAGATCTTCGTGTGGGAGTCATGCATAGCAAATCGTGCGGTCAAGTGCCTATTTTTATAAATCCAGCGCTTTCACGAACTAAACGTCATTGCCTGGATTTCGTAAAACAGCAGATCAATGTCTGCCACCTCATTCAAACGTGTTCGTTGAAAGCTATTTACTGTGTTTGGTAGACCGTGCACCTTCTGTAGGTCCCCAAAAGGTAGCGAAAACCGCACCAGTAAATAGACTAACTTGTAGCGGCTGGTGGACCCATAAAGCCTTCTTCAGAAAACAAGCCTAGCGTTGGTCAGCGTTCTAAAGTGTGACTTTGATAGGTGAGGCCCGTCATCCTCTAGATGCCATAGAAAGCGGTGGGCGAGATTTTCAAGTTCAAGAGACGTCAAGCAACCTCCGTTGACTTAACAAATAAATACTTTCTGGGCTGTTTCTTAGCCAAGATTTACCGTCCACGGGACTGCTTTTCGCACTGCTTCATAGACGGTTCCTATGAATGCAAGTGCCACGGTGGGGCTCGAACCCGCGAACCTATCTAGTGTCTCCTCCGGTTGCGAGGTGCAGACGAATGCACCCACTACGCCACTACCGGGCTTGACAACCTTCGTGCACTTAGAGAAAACAACAGATATTTTCCGTTAACGAAGTAATGGGACCATTTATTGAAAACAGTTTTACTTAATTCCTAAGCAAAGTAGAACTCAACACAATTCTTGCTCAAATTATCAATAGATACTGTACGGTACGGAGTTTGTAAGGCTGTTGAGGAAACCCTATATATCTCAACATGTTCGCTTACGCTGCTGTTACAAGTGTCCATGGTGTAGAAGGATGACATGTGTATTTAGACATCTATTTCATGACATTTCAATCAGATAGTACATCCATTCATTCTATGTGTTCAAAATTCAGTTTATTTACTATATCATTGGTAGATACAAGTAACTTGCATATCTTATATTTCAGTGTTCAAACTAAACAGGTAATTCACACGTTCTGGCAGTGATTGTGCGTCGATTGACGCGCCTGTCAAGCGGTAGCGGTTGATGTTACACTCTCCACAAAGTTTGCACATACATTCGTCAATTTCATGACGCGCTCCCTTTCAGACATATATAACAATGATAACCATGGCAGGTTGTCCTACACAACAGGGTCTCATTTGTTTGTAGAGCCTTTTTCCACTTATCTGTGGAGAACACTGGTCCCTCTGTATAGTTTCTGCATTGCAAAGTTGATATTTCTTTTTCCCCTTCACACTATAACCACTCTGATACTAAGACCCGAATACAATTATTTTGCTCTCTTGTATTAAAAAAATAGGAAAACAAAGTTAAAACGCAATGCCGTTCAGCTAATATTTCAAATACAAATATATTTTTTAATATACAGTTTAAAGTTTTTTTAATATACAGTTTAAAGTTAAAAAAAATACAAATATTTTAATATTATTGTTTTACATAATTTAGATTGTCCGACGTTGAGAAGATTTGAACTGAATCGATTCATTGGCATTTGACTCGGGATGTCACGTCACTTGCCCATGCCGGCCAAATTTTGAAAATAAACATCTTAATGTAAGGAAAAAAGTGTGTGCAATCAAAAACGTGCGTAAGCAAAACTAGTTGACGTGTCGATACGTTTGTTTGGGCAATACCGCATCAGCTTTCCTTTGGAACGAGTACCTAACTGTATTAGCGACTGAAATTTGTTTCAACTAATATACAACTAGAAACGATGCCCTGAAGAGAAGTAGATATCCATCAATACGCGCGTAATACGTACGTATTATGCTACTTATTTACAAGCGCTACGATTGTGGTACTGAGTTAAAAATGAGCCGCTCGGCCAACTCACACACCTATCTGTTCACTTTCTGATATAAATTCATTGCTCTTCCTGATAGCATTTTGTTGTGAACAGCGGCGTTGTCGACGGGTTCTAGAAGCGACGCATTCAGACCCTCGGAGTTAGAGGACCCCCCAACGAGAAGCATCTGCCTGTTCTTAGTCTCGTAATGAAAAACGCCTGCAACTGAACCCCTCCTTCCCATCGGTGTACTCTTTGCGACGTTGTTTGCCTCCGAAGGCGTTTGTTTCGCTCTTGTCGTGTGAGCGATAGTGCTCCGCTCTGCCTGCGCCAGCTCTGTGATCTCTTTGGATGCGGCTTCAACACGGCCTGGCGGCTGGTAGCCTGCCGAGCGAAGATGGAGCGCGCATCTTGGCTCAATTCGATTTCCATTGCGAGCCTCTGAGACGGCCACAATCGAAAATCGTTTTCAATTTGTGCCGCCAGCTTATGTACGGTATGCCCTCGCACTACCGCGTGGACACGACAAACGACCCGGTGGCACAGATCTTTGTTGTTGTTATTGCTACTATTAATATTATTGTTGTTGTTATTATTATTGTTGTTGTTGTTGTGGTTGTTGTTGTTGCTGCTGCTGCTGCTGTCGTCGCCGCTATTGTTCGAGCTGCCGCTGTAGCGATTATCGGCCTTGTTGTTTTTTTTGTCACTGTTGTTATGTGGTTGTCGTTGATGCTGATCGTAATGGATTGGTGGTGAGAGTGGTGGGGGGTTGGTGATGACATTGAATGGCGTTGCTATTGCTGCTGCTGTTGTTGTTGTTGTTGTTGTTGTTATCGCGCTTATTGCAGTACTGTTGTTCTCCCCGAAAACAGATCGGGGCATGGTCAAATGCATACGGAACAATTGCAATGCCAGGTTTGCTAGTGGCAGCAAAAGTGTTAGAAGTGGAAGGAAACTAGCGCAATGCGAGGGGTAAAGAGGGGTAAAACAACCACAATGCGCGGTCCGCGCCGCGAGCCTGCCGAGCGACGCGTCAGCGCCTCATTCCGCTCTTTAGCTGGTATGAACCGGCAATGAAAACATTGCCACCTCGGTGGTGAGCAGAATGGAGTGAAGTGCATGAATGTGCGATCCTCTGCGGCCACAGCTATATCACAGCGGCCGCAGCTAGGGCGGCAGGCAGTGGCGGCCACTGATGAGAAATTTTGCACTAGCGTTGTTGTCGGCACTGTCTCCAGCTGTTTGAAGGGAATAATGGGTGTTTCTGTGTTGTCCGAAAGAACCAAACATAATCGCTGAGATCTCGCCTAGCCTTTTCTAATCCTCCTTGTCGTTTTCTTCGCTTGCATCTTCATTCCACGTCGCGAATGCAATCGTCCTGCGCGCAGCTCGGTTTCGCACACCAAACGGAGCTCGCTTCACACGGGTACCTTAGTGCACACTGCTTGGGCACACTACGAGGCGGCAACAGGGGGGGCAACTCGCAGAGCTACGCCTAGTTTGAGATGACACATACACAACAGGATAATTGAGCTGAGACAGCACAGCGAGAGGCAAAAACGCAGCATTCAGCTTGGGCATCCGCTCGCGACACCCCAAACATGCGTTAATCGACTCATTTTAGCTGGCACTGTCCTCTCCCTTCCTCTGAGAAAGGCTGCGTCTTTGTGGTTTTGCGTCACTAATTTATTCTATATATATATATATATATATCAAAAAAGAACTTTCATTAAAACGTCGTGGCCGGCTAACAACATCAGTATAGCACGTGTTCATGATATCACTGTCGACCCTAAATATGATATTCCTTTTATATCGTAATGACTCTTGAGACCTTCTAGAGAATTAACTATTTGATGACACTTTTTTTGTTTGTGTATCTTTTTTTATAGTTTATGTTGTTTATATATATATATATATATATAAACAACATAAACTATAAAAAAAGATACACAAACAAAAAAAGTGTCATCAAATAGTTAATTCTCTAGAAGGTCTCAAGAGTCATTACGATATAAAAGGAATATCATATTTAGGGTCGACAGTGATATCATGAACACGTGCTATACTGATGTTGTTGGCCGGCCACGACGTTTTAATGAAAGTTCTTTTTTGAGAATCTTTGGTTAAAATTTGATATCCCATTTTAGGCAGGGCCGCCAAACATTGCGACAGCGAAAGAGCTTAGGCACAAAAAGGCCTTCAAAAAGTTTTATATAAAAGCTTGGTCATTTTACCATAAAGCACAGGAAGATAAGGCCACAAATTTGCATGCACGATGCAATTAGAAGATGCTAACTAAACCAATGTAAATAATTTTAACGTTAATATGCGAGGAGCATGAAGAGTATACAAAGTATTCTAAGTACAATGTGATTTATGGTAAAGCGTTTAAAAAGTTATGCATATTACGTAAGATAGAAGGAGTGAGCCCATCAATGGGTTATCTCAACATTTTTGTCGCTAATCAAGGGAATATCAAGAATCAATAATTCAAGGCACATGTTTTAAACAGAGTTTGATTTAAATTGTAGCTTTGGGGAATATCAAACGATATGACTACGAGTCACTAATATAGCTTTTTACGAATACGAAAAATAATATTTAGGCAGATATGACTGATTCTACTTAATAACATTGGGGTATATAGTTGTGGTTCACAAGCGGACGAGGTCTCTCCTGCCTGGCCGTTCTCCTGCTATTTTAAGTGTCAAAACGGCGTCGAACAAGTTTGTTGCTTCTCTCCAAGCATCCGCCAAAGTCATCGTATGGGCGACCACCTCCCTAGTGGGCCGGTCTCTCACGGCGGTTGGTTCTCCTGCCCTCGCTTTCTTAAGTGCATTACACCGCAGAAGCGTATGCTCCACGATGTCCGCCTCTCCAGACTCACACAGTACATAGACAACGCTGATGCCTCGCATCTATTGGCCAGGGTATTCAGTAGGTTGTTATCTTCCGGGGTGTCGCCGGTTCGATTCCTGTTGTTGGCCGAATTTTCTTTTAGCGATGCTCATTGAGAATAGATGATAAGCCATACCGCTGAGAGTCAGCGATTATGCTGCCACAAGGACTGTTGAGGAAACCCTAGATATATTAACATGTCCGGCCCTTGGTGCATTAAAGATATAGCTCAGGTTAAGTGCCAAGTCCGTAGGAGGCGGAGGAAAGCCTAAAATTGAACAACAATTTCCTTAAAAAATGTTAATTCTAGGGCATTCAGTAGGCAGATTGGCCTGCATTTTTCGTTCTCTTTGGGGACGAGGACAGCCTTAGCTTGTTTCCAGTTTCCAGGTATAGTTCCTCTTCTGATCGCTTAAGTGAACACCTGTGCAATCCGATCTGGATACTCCTTAAACATTTATGTATTTTGACCGCCAGGGGTGGGATGCCGTCTAGCCCTGGAGCTTTCCCGGCGCCACGTACATCCACCAGACCACCAGGTACCTACTAGGACAACAAAAAAAGCTTACGTGTTTCAACTGCAGTTTTTGAGCGGGTCGACGGAGCTTTCGGGCCAGGTCTGCCAAAATCGGAACCGCGTACAGTGCCGCTGACTCGGCAACCAGGCGACCAGTCTGCTCCTTGGCTTCAATGCTTTCCTCTCTCTCGTGGTGGGATACGTGACAGACTCTGGGCAACTTTGGCATAGGTTATGTGGGTCCCTCAGCTAAGCCTGGTGTCCAGGATGACCCAGCTATCTGCCTTTCCTTCGATAGCAATATAATGGTCTCTCAAGACGTCAGCGCGTTGTCACAGCCGGCGTGCCGCAGGTTTCCGTCCTCGGCACGGTTCTCTAAGACCTGGCCTACGACGGGATCCTGCGGCTAGAGTTCTGGGACGACGTGAAGACCGTCACCAGTTTTTCCCTGCTCGTCGCGGCTTGCCGTAAGACAGCACTGGAAAACGTTGCCAACGCGGCTATTACTAATTCACATATAGGCATCGTTGCATATAGTATGGCCGCGGGTATGATGATGATGATCTCTGCCTGTTAGCACACCGCCCGCCTTCGCGCTGGTCGTGCACTGTCACGATGCCGGTCGTCAGATATATATACATAGAGAGAGAGAGAGAGAGCGTGAGTTTTGATGGCGAAAGAGCTTCGTGCTAACCGCCGGGACATAACGCAAAGTAAGAGTTAGCCAGAAAATAATACGAAGAAAGGCGGCACTGCCGTATTACTCTCGTTCGTATCGTGAAACATAATAAATACGAATCAGTGTTAGCGAACCCGCGCATTTCGACCGTTTTCATTCTACGGTTCCGTTAGCAACAGGCATAGATAACCGCGTATCATACAGATTGTGGCACAGAAGACAGAGGTTATTTACCTAGCGGGACAGAAGACGACACGTTGGTTCAACTTAAGCATAGTGGGCCATCTTATTCCAGTCAAGAGGTCTGCCAGGTCTTTAAGAGAAGAAGAGTTAAGAGTAGATACCACCCTTGCGCGTGCCCGCATATTAGACACATTGTCGCCAAGGTCAGAAAGGTCACTTCGAACCCGGCCAGGATTCTCCTTCAAGAGAATAGGCCTACGGACATGCGCCACCTGCTAGCGCCAGTTGCCTGGCGATGCTTGCTGGCATGGACCAACCTAGCCCGCAACAGCCTTTGTGTGGCGCAGCGCGGCATGGCCCTTTAGATCTGTCGGGCTAGCTCACGGTGAGCATAGGAGCGGTCCTCGTCCTGGCTTGCTAGCTCTCCCTGGGATCTCCTGGCCCGGATAAAGGGCAAGCGTAGAACAAACGGCGCGACACATTCTACGCAAATAATTCTAAAAGACCATACGGTCTCATCGCAGGTGTTAACCTGGTGGTTGGCAAGAGGGAATCCGTAAAGGGCTATTGCAGCCTAACCCTCCGTAGAACGCATTCCCTCGGGTTTGCCAGCTGTGGAGCACGAAGCACTCTTTCCACCCACGGACTCGAAGTAATGCCACAAATTACCGAACGCTAGAGGGGGGAGCTCCAAACTACTCCCGTACGGGAAGCCCCCGACACCTCTACTTTGTTCTCGCCACACAGTCGTTTTGACGTTTGAGGACGTGCTTGAGGTTCTGCGTTCTCGATATTACTCCTCAATTCGATCAACCCGCGCCGCGGCAACCATAGGCGGGTCTTTGCTTTCGCCCCTTCTACTCTGCCTCGTCAGCCAATGCCAACACGAGCTCTTGTTATGTCTCTTTTGCCCGATGCACCATGTCCCTTGGGGTGAACTGCGCTACAGAAGACAACGCCAGGACGCCAAGTGGGGAAACAACTTTAGTCGATCCGGCAAAACAGCAAAACAACTCATTTTTGCTGAATCAATAATGACACGTTCTCACTGTGTCTCTGAACGTTATGTGCTAGCCCAAAGCTCCTTTGGGGTTTACTCCGGAACTGCTTGACAAGTGGCCACAATCCAAATGGAACGAATGATCTCCAGTCGAAACGCTGTGTGGCGGACAGGCTATATGTATTTAAAATTTCTTGCAGTTGGTTATCAGATCTGCGACACTGAGTAGTATTGTGACAAAGAGTATCATTACGACAGATTACATTAATTGGGGAGTTGTCACAATAATTGCTCCAGCGTATGTTCGCAAAAGCCGTTACCTTCCTATAAAAACGAGCATTTTCAGCAGCTCCAGGCCAAAAAGTGACCTATCATGATATAAGCACTTCCTTAAAAAGTGTTTTTCATTTAAAGTCCCCAGTTACAAGGCGTACACACAATAACGGTCCACAGTCAGGCCCACATGCGTTTTAACGTTCATCTTTGCAGGTTCGCCTGCATAAAAGAAAAACGAAGGAATAAAGCATAAAGGCTTGGTGTCTTCCAGTAATCGGGAGGATTTTCGGTGCACGTACATACAGCAAAGCGGTAGCAAAACATCAGCGGCCGCAGTGTGTTCGAGCCGTGCCTTTCGGAAATAAATAGCGCTGCAGAAGGGTGAAGGGGCCTAAGCCCTCGTGGAAAAAAAGTTTTTCCATTACTATTATAACTTGGTGACGAGACGGCAACTACTCTAAAGGAGGATTGTTCGTGTTTTCATTATATTTTAGACGTTATATAGCTTATAGGCCGAAGGCAAATAGGCGTCGTGTGGATAAAAGAGGGTTTCTGGAAGTTTACTACATTATATGATGATTACAAATGCCAAAAGCTGCCGTAGCATTACAAATAAATGTTTTCCCAGCTCCTCAAACTATATTTTTTTCCTCAAACTAAAAAGTTTTTAATATGATCGCGAAATTAAACAAATCTGTAGTTTAAGTTTGGTTTTGCATTCCTTACTAGATAAATCTAATTACATCTAAATAGATAAGGAACTCTGGCGATAATTTAGCATCGAATAATTGGCCACAAGCCTTGTACCTGGGTGCTTTACAACATCGTTTACAGCATTTCTGGTAGAGTAGGCTTTACTTGACGTAGCCCCAGAACGTATGCGGTTCTTGCTATAATGTGTCAGAATACGTCGCTATATCTGTATATTCCAATAAAGTGAAATATTTTATACCTTCATATTGACATATGTTTTTATTGGTTGCGCTATAGGTATATCCAAATTTATTTTGTATGCGTGTTTTCTAGAGTATTACTGTTGGTTTGGCATTCGACTTGAATGAGGGAATGAATTTTTCTTATTTGAGAAATGCCAATACCTCGTACCTTGTGCAAAAGTTGAATATGAAATATGTTTAATATGAATTTCCCATTTTATGGTTTTCTGGGACGTCGACCAACGTATTTATAGTTGTGTACCTTACAAAGAAAAACTTGCTTTTTTCTTTGTCATTACCTTACATCATCGACAATTTGGTGCAGTAGAGATAGGTTTATTGTTGCTAAAGCAAATATTACACCCATTATGAGGCGGTGTCATTAAAGATAAATATCGCAGGGAAAGTTCCACTTTGCAGACATTATTTATAAATATATTCCATCAATGGTACCAGAACACGTGCATTCTATTTTACCAGCTTTGTAGAAACTTTATCAGTTCCCTTGGGTTGCTGAGTTTGTTAGAAGTTTAATAGCTTGCAGTACTTTGGTCGAGGATGACGTTTCAAAAAAGATTTTGTTTGTGGGGCCTTTGAGATCAGTTAAAAGTGGTTTACTGCTGAAACCGGCGGATGTCTACTGAGATAGAGTTAGCTTATCTTTCAGCAGTTCCTCCGGAAAGAATTCTTCTCAGAAGAAAAAAATTATAGATCTTCAATGAAACACTATTTAGCGAAACCCTGAAACTCGGCTAGTATAATCTTGATAGCTCTTTTCGTATCTTTCTTCTTTTAACTCTTAGGACTTAATTATTTAATGTATTAAATTTCTGAATTGAATAAACATTCATTTATCCAGGTGATTGGGTTTCAGATGACGAATCTCACGGATAAGCTTATTTCTAGACTCTATACGTTGCCCAATGGCTGTAGACATAGTTTCCTTGCTTTATGCTTGCCTTTTCGTACAGTTATTTCCATGGAGCATAATCTACTAATATTTTAAACTGATTCAAATAGATGTGTCGCAGCAGTATTTGGATCAAATATATTATATTAAGAAGCTTAGGTAGCTATATATATATATATATATATATATATATATATATTCACCTGTTTAAGGCTGTATATTTTTATTTTGTTGTTAACAGTTTTTGGTTTGAATATCTTGGAGAGAGACATTACCAACGTGGCATGATCGGCTGTCCAAACATTTCATATCAGGATCAATCATGTTTGAAAAACTATGTAGTATATCGTCGATAGCTGAATGTTTATGTTCACGTCCCCTAATATAACTGTATTAGTACTGCTAGCCTTATACATTTGATAGATATAATTTGGTAGGAATTTATCAATAACGGACGTATCTATCTTTGGAGGTCTGTAAACCAAATTAATCTTATATATGCCAGAAGAAGTGTTAATTCTAACTACAGCCCACTCTAAGTTAGTTAACTCACTGGTTACAAAATCAACAATCGTATAGTCGTTAGGAACGTGGATCACCGTCTTACGAGCTCTATTTTTGTAGAACAACAAAAACACAAAACGATCCGGGGATTGTATCTCCTTTTTATGTTCCGTTATCCACATTTTACTTAAACAAACAAAACCAGAATTGCCACCGGCGTTTTGAATCCTAACTTTAACACGCTTGATTCTTTTCGATAAACTTTGTATATTGAATAAAATTATTTACTGTCCAGGTCAGTTGTTTTTCTGACATTGGTTCCTAGCATACCTATTTTGTACTTACATCTTCTTGATCTTAACTTATACGGTAGAACTGGGGACGGGTTGTCCCGGATAGAATCCTTACTGATTAGTTTATTTTTGAAGTGCGCAACTAACAACCAAGTAGGAACCCTTCCTGGGATTCCGTATATTTTGGCGTTCCTTGTTTTTAAATATTGCTCCAAGCTATGTATCTTGCCCTCAGGTATAGTGCTTTGCCTCCAACATTTGTTTTATGTATTTCATGTCTTTTCCTCCAGCCATGTTGGTAAAACGAGCCTTTAAATTGATCCTATTGAGCTAATTGTTTATAGTTGACCCTTGTGAATGTTCGTGCTGAAAGCGTCGCTATACACCGTATCGAACACCGGCTTCACAACTTCAGAAGAGCACACGTTCATGAAAAAATTTAGAAATATTGTATCCAGTGTAATCCTCTTAGAAAAAACACCATCGTAGCCGTTTTAGTCTGAATTTATCTCACATCGCGTCCACCAAGCACGCTCCAAGGGCTTTAATGAAAATCAGGAACAAGCACCACAAACACAGTGTTTGCTCATAGGTCACACTGTCACACGGTGCAGCCCGTATGTATTACTTTAATGTATGTGAATCAGACTGTCAGCAGTTATTCTCGCGGATATGCTAACAAAAGCTTGGCAGATGTCTGCAATGTCAGTTCATGGCGGTTTACGGGTCTGTCCTGCAGAGTTTCAACAGGCCTGAAAATGTTTGTTAGGGAGCCAAAATGGAAGCAGCCCACTCGCCAGCACGTTTACGGTAGCAGCTTGCTGATAACTAGAAACAACGGTCAGTTAGGCAGAGTTTGTAATCCTTGTTTAGTCGTGCTCGTTCGTAACGTTATAAGCGATCATTGCGAGCGTATGCTATCGCATTTGAAGAAGACTCCAGTGATCAAATGTGTCATACGTGACAGACGTGAACGGCTTTGATTGATGAAAGACTCAGGTTCTATGGTTAAATTACGTATATGCATAAAAATATTGTTTTCTCGTTAGAGGCAACGTTTCCTGTTCTAAGGTAAAATGCCTGCTGTTATTATGACAAAATATTATGCATGCTGCAAAATTAAAGAGATCGCTGCTCTTTCTGAGTAGTTGTATTTAAGTCCATTGGAAAATCAGTGACGGCAATCGGTATGTGCCCTGTCGCTGAGGGGCTGCATTACTGGTATTTTTTTTTCCAGCACTAAGTTTACTGCTCTGTTCCCCCAGAGACATTCAGAAAATAAACAGCCTAACATCCTATACATGCTCTAAGAGAAATGGTTAATCCGTAACAAAAATACCTGCTTCTGTGTTCTTTATTTATGTATGCTCTAAATTGGGTTTTAATTCAGACTAGTCGTCCGGGATCGCGCGCTCGTTGTGCATCGTGCCAGCGGCTCTCGTGAAGCAGGCGCACGCTTATCAGCAGCACAGCATATGCTACTGCTGTTTTGTGCGAGTCACTTGATTACAGTTCACGTAAACAGTTCAGGCCCACCGCTTAAGTTTGGACGAACGTATCGGTTGTTTTTAGAAAACCTACGCACCGGTGACAAATTTGGTCCTTGATTAAGTCAGCTGTAGTAAAGCCGTCCGTCGGCTTAGTATCCTCTGAGCATGGCTACTTGCCGACCATACACGCTGAGGCATGCCGCCATCATCGACAACGTAGCGGACGGTGGCGAACTACACCCGCTCACTAACGCGCACATTCGTACGGAGAATTTCGCTTACAAAAGGCCATACAGACACATCAGGCACTGCAGTATGCAGCATTGTTAACATGCTGGCTTTAGGAACTCCATGGACTCGAGATAAGCGGAGAACAGGAGGGCCAAGGAGCCCCTTTAATAACGTTTACTTATCGCGGGTGTTGGTACAAGCTTATGATGGAGAGAGCACTTGATTGAGCAGTCGTAAAGGTTATGCGCCAAGTCCTACAAAAAGGCAAGGTGTTACCCTAAAAACGTATTCGCAGAAGCAAAAAACCCATTGGAAGAATCTATGTGACGAGGTTAAACCGAGACCCGAGGACACCAAATATTGTATAGCGGTAAGTAATTAAAGTAAATGCGACAACAAATTACATAAGGTCTACAGCGCAGCAAATAATAAAAGCTGTAGAAGCCAATTTCCGGAATGTCCGGCACAGGTGTAACGTCATGAAAAGAGGAGCACCCTTGGAAAAGACTGAGAGAGCTTAACGTATAAAAAATGAAAAGCGCCCGGTTCCGACCGCATCCACTCAAAGCAATCAATGCCCTTCCTGGACAGGCCGAATAGGAGCTTCTCCTGAAGCCAGGGAAATTAACCAGGGAAAGCCACTTCAACATAATGATCACTTTTAATACGAAACAATTTCAGAGGTTTTCAAGGCCGGTATAGCCTTAGATCTGACAAACGGACTGAACAACATTAGTGGGCTGGCAGACCACACGTTCAATTGCCGTATGCAATTTTGCAGTTATGCATGCAAACTTTTTTAAATACTGAGCGGATACTTAAAGTCGCTCGCAAGGAGCGCCTTTAGACGCAGTTAGTCGTTATATTAGATGTTAGGAATGCGCTTAACTCTATACAATGAGAGATGACCAAACGTTCCCCAACCGCTTGCAAGGCGCCGGCATATCTCAGACATGTGGTGGAAGACCATCTGAGAGCATCTGCATCCGGAAAATGACGCCTGAAATCCCTAAAAGGTTGGGTCGATTGCCCACGCATCTTGCGCTCGCAAAAAACTAAACTGGTGTTAGGGAGAATGACGGACTGGGTAGAAAAACATAACTTAGAAGAAAAGGTGGAGGCAATTCTCCTATTTAAAAGGAAGAGAATTTGCCAGCTGGTAGTATGCCTTAATGGAATCAAGATGGCACGAGCATTGCAAAGAGTAGAATACCTAGGAATAGTCTTCGATCAGTCCCTGTTGCTTACACTGCACGTTAGGTACATTTCTCAGCCAGGTGAGATTGCGATCAAAGCCAGCACAAAGGTTATTCCTCAACACTTAGCGGTGCCATAAAGATCACCTAATTGGGAAAAACGGTCATACGTAGAGGTCTCTTTTGGCGACGCCAATTTTAAAGTACCAAGACGAAGCGTTTTAAAGCGCATAATATACATTATTATTAGCACCTTCAAAATTAAAGCAGATATCAGCCCCTTTCTATATCGCTCTGCAATAAACAGCTTATGTGAATAGGTTCAGCGCTTGCCTAGGGTGTTGGATTGTTAATTTGTTAAAAGCCGCTAGAGCGCGTTCTCGGTGGAAACTTAGAGTTCCTAGGGCAGACCTGTGTTGCTGTTAAGCACAATGATTATGGCATTGTGTTGAGCTCCCTCTAGCCGACCGGCGTGGCTTTTTGGTCAAGAGTTAACGAATATTCTACCGATCTAGAGTAAGCGAATATTCTACCAATGGGCGAAATTTAGCAGCTTTGCAATAACGTCATTCTGCTTTATAGTGGAAGTATTATTATTATATTTTGCAAAGTAAAAAATAAGGTAGTAAACAAGTTTAAAAAAACTATGTAGTAAAAAAAGTAAACCATGGCTGTAAAATTGCTTAATCTGAGATACCAGAACTAACATCAGAATTTTTTTTTTCAAGAATGTTTATATTGTACTCCTAGCTGCAGCCTTTTTTCGGGGGAAACTACGTTTTGACGGCACGCAAGAGCTCTATCAGGCAGATCTGAATACCGGTATGTAGAAACCTCAATCTACCAACAACTAGGGTTGCCCCGCATGCAATATGAGTGTTTAGAATACAGATGATAACGGCGAAAAACGGCAAATGCCCTGGCAGGCTACCTTTGTCTTCTGTTCACACAAATACTCAGAGGCAGTCGCATACCTCAAGGCTGGCACAATAAGATACTTACGTTTCTTTTAAAAGAAACGTAGCAATGATGTAGACGGTGTAAATCTATATTGTGCTATTGCATCAGAAGGCATTCCTAAAAATATCTTTGATATTATGGTCTTAAAAAGGGCGCTTCTAACTGTGAAGAAGGCCATTGCACCAAGGCATATTGGGCTTAGAAAGGGCCAAAGTACACACAACAAGATTTATGTACTCTAGTCTAAAATTGGCCCAGTGTTGGAAAACCCGGAAGTCACTTATGTGCAGGCCTCATTAACTAAGCCTTCGACAAAGACCCGCCACCTACAGGTTGATTCGTTTCAACATGCTGGAGTGGGTGGTTTTCCGCTTAGAGTGCTCTCTAGGTTATTTATTAAGGACTACCAGTAGGCTGTGGGCTAGCAGTGGAAACAGTTAGAATAAGGCTAAAGTCACCAATCATTAAGCTTCTTCAGCCATATTTGCAGGAAGTGGTAGAAGCCATGGAAGAGGTTGATCGTGCAAATATGCACTCACTAGAAACCTATGGAATCGCATGGATAGCTTCATGTGTGCACAAGGTACACTGTGTACGAATACCACCACCTGGCATGTTTCACTTGTGAATTTTACTAGGTGGGAGACAAATGCAGCTGCCGGTTCTTTATGTCTAACCATAACCTTTTTATGTCTAAACATAGAACGACGGCTAATAGTTTTGAGGCTTTGACCTGATCGTTGTGAACGACAATTTTCCTTATGCCACAAACACACACATATGCACTTTACATACACATACACATATGTATGCACACACACACATATATATATATATATATATATATATATATATTTACATATATACGAGCTAGCATACATATACGCATACTTGTAGACCGACTGTGTCTGCCGACAGACAAGGTAGTGGGGATAACGCATCCTCGGGCGTTTTAGTTTCTTTTTTTTGGGGGGTAGAAGAATTAGTAAAATGCACTCAACGCAAAGTTGTAGCGTAAGTAGCGCGTGTACTGACTGCGTACGAGGTCGGGATCAAAGGAGCCGAAGACAGGTAGCGACGCGGAAACCTATCTATTCACCACGCAGCAAGATAAACAGACATCAGTGGGCGGGGCTGCCGGGTGGGGGTTGCTGTGGTGCGTAGTGCGTGTGCCAGCGGCGGACGAGAACGGTCGGTCGGTTGGTCTCCCCCGGCTCCTCCCGGTCGCGTTCGTCACCATAGCCGAGCTGTAGCAGCAGCAGCCGAAGCTCGGGGGTAGACCAACACACACGGTAGCTTGTAGCGAGTAGCCGCCGCAGCCGCAGCTATTCGCCTAGGCTCTATACTCTGACGTGGCCGACAAAAACAGAAACTCTGCTTTTCCAGCTTTTGCGGCTCACCGCAGTGCCCGTCGCGTCGCTCGACAGAGACGCGCGGCCACGCGCTCTAGCAGAGATTCGTTTGAACTGTGAATAAACGCTCTTCGTTTGAAGATTCGTCCACTACTTATCAGCTCATGGCGGTCGGTCGTGGTCGTGGTTGTGGTGCTCTTAGCTGGCGGATATGCGTACGTCTCCTAGAAGTTGTTCGTTGTCGCTGAATAGGCAACGGTAGAGGCGACGACGGACGACGCTGTAAGCAAGCAGGGGGCAAAGACGCCCGTCGTGTCGAAACAGGATCGTGCAATTGCAAGGTCGCCACCGCTGCCGTCGCCGTCGCAACTCTTGATCATTGCAGATGCAGTTCTGAGTATAGAGCTGTTTGGTGGCCGTGACATCTGATATGGGGCAGTTGGGTATGGACACCCGCACACACACAGAGACACAGATCTAGAGCCGAGGACATTGACAAACACGCGAATAAGTACATGGCCCGACACGAGTGCATTGGCCAATGCTTTTCAGCATACGAGGCTCACCACAAGGCCATGACGCTCAGTATGACGCACGATTCGTATGAAGTCGTGCGTTCGGGTTCGGTGGCAACAAATGCTCAAACAAACGCACTACTGTCTATCAGCTGTGCAGTTCGGAGCAACATAAATTGAAATGTTCGTTGTTGACCGACCGTGCTGCATCTGTTCGCCTGGTTTTAGAATTGCCTAAGAGGTAGTTTCTCTGAATGTATCCATCTCATGTATTAGTACAGCAATAAAGACTGTCCATTTTACATTGGAGACTTTATGTATAATGTATATACACTTGCGGACAAGACGGTCAGCCTGAAAACAAAACTAAAATGTTTCGTTATAACATGCGTAATTAATTTTAATAATTAGGTAAAGTACGTCTAAACATGGCTATATCACAATTGAAACGTGTTCAAGGCAGAGGTGTGATTGAGGAATTTATTTTAAATGTATATTTACTAAACATTGACAATGTGTGTTCACCTCCGCGTACCCAATAACGGCCTAGCATTGCCGTGCATGAAGATAAAGTGATCACCAACAGCCCTTACACGAGGGACGACGTGAGGTGTCAAAATCTTATCAGCGTACCATTGGGCATGTAAAACCTTTTCCTCTCACGAAAGTCGTTGGCTTAAGGGTAACGCAATATTACGCGCCCGTGTTTTGTCCTTATAAGCCCAATTGTCTTGTCATTTGTGCAACTTATGGCAACACGTTATTGAAACATGCTCTTAGAGTTTCGAGCTTCATGATACATTTCATGGGCTATTCTAGTTGTTCCGTTGCTTAACGTTTTATTTTTATGAAATATTGCGTTTGATTTGATTCATTTTCGATTCTGACAGGACCAACTAATTTTATTCATACAGAGAGCGGGCCGCGGGAGGGCAAAACTGAGCGCAAAACATTGAAACATATCTGACGTGACTCTTTTAACGTCCTTTATAAAATTGGTGTTCAAACGACAAGATACGAAACGTTGTAACAACCAAACCGGTTGAAATTTCAAGATGTGCGCGCAGTAGGTTTCGAGCGAACTTAGCGAACCGCAAGGGACTGCATATGGCACTTCAGCACTTGTTTCGATATTCATCGAGAAAACCTCTCTTTGGAAATGACGTTTGAGGTTTGATATTCATCGAGTTCCTTGAGCACGGAAAACCCATTAACAGTCACGTGTACTGTGAGACGCTCCATAGCTGCATAAGAATGCATTTCATCATAAAAAAAACCGATCTGGGCTGCCCACGGAGGTGGTGATTCTGCTTCACGATAAAGTGCGCCCACGTGCCTCCAGGGTCAAACAAAGTACACTGGCCAAGTTCAAGTTGAGCACCAGCCCTGCGGCCCGAATATGTCGCTTTGTGACTTCTATCAGCTTGGTCCTCTAAGAAAACATCTCGAAGGAGAGGCGCTTTATTTCTGACGACAAACCGAAGGAGTGGACGACTAGGTCACTTGTAACAGCCGCAGGAATTCTGTAAAAGGAGTTTCCCGCAACTCTTGAAACAGTGGGACCGCAATGTGCTCAGGCCTCTGATGATTGCCTTTAAATAAAAACTTCAATTATGCCCAGTTGATGAACAGTTGATAAACCACACCGCTGAGAGCCACCGACCATGCTGCCGTAAGAACTGTAATCTGTCAAGCAAATATTTGTTCGACCGTGTATGCCGAAAACAATATAATGTGGTGAATTGGGCGGCTAACGCTTAAAAAAACCTGAGACGTCGCCATACGTAGAATCGAACCCCATTCGAGTAGGCTTAGTTTTTTTCAGGGTGTTTAAATTGAGTTGAGCATTGTCGAAAACGGTAAACACAAAATTATTACATATAGTAGCTTCCTAGCATTCAGTACTCCGAACAGTGATGTAAAACGAAAGTGCACCATCGGAAATATATCAATAAAGCCCTAATATTTATGTACTCTGAGCAAGTCGTATTACGCCTGGAATTCTCTCTATTCCATGGCAAGCCTTGAAAAACTGGCGTGAACTGCTGTACCGAGGGGAGTCACATATAAAGCTTCTCTATATGTGAGCTCAGATATAGGTGTACTTACACAGCTAGCATTGAGAAATTTCAGCCCGGTGTAAATATTTTACTATGTGCATCTACATATACATATTGTTGGCAGAGTGTACACCGAGTTAGCAGTGGAACACGTATATATATATATATATATATATATATATATATATATATATATATATATATATATATATATTAAATATTGTGATGATTTATTAATTATTTACAATACGTTTGCACACTCTGCAGTGCTCGCCTGCATTATAAACTAAATTCATTTGTATTGACGATTCGACGTGTTTAATTGTCTTAAAGTGATACTGGTTGCCTTTAATCGGTAAATCGCAAGTTTTCGAGACTAACGAGTTTTACAGAATTATTTAGGATGGTTGCAAATACCACGCGTTCCTAGCGAGGTATTTGCAACCATCACACACCTAGTCACAAATCGGTATGAATAGTTTTTGGATGTTATGCTCCCCCATGGCTGTAAATTCTTTTAAAATATGTTTAACTGACTTAGTCCCTAGCCCACAAGCTTGACATTCTGTACATTCCCCCTTCCTATATTTAGCTCTTTGTATCCAATATCCCAGATCTGGAATCTGCCAATAGCCCACTCGCTCATGAATTAGCATATACCCATTCTACCCCGCCCCTTTTCCCTTAATTCCTATCTGGTAAGCTCGATCTGTACTTTCCTTTGCATTCATTTTGACATCCCTTTCCCTCTCAAGAAACTCTATGGCAACTAACGGCAACTTAATATATTATCACTTCTCTTTGTATTGTTTCTAACATCATAACCTTCCATGTATTCCTTGTTACTTTATATTTATTAAACCCCCAGAGACCCTTACATCTTACTGCATTTCTTCCTTTTTCAGCTCTTTTCGTCCTGTAAAAAGAAAATTGTTTTTTTCTCTAAATAATTATTCTCTGTAGTTATTTTCACCCTAAGATACTTGTACTGGCTTAGATAGTTCAATTCCTTTCCCTGTAAAACATGCTTCCTTTTCCTCTCTAAAGCCCATTAAGTATAATTTTCTAATGCCAGCCGTTCTTGGCGTAGACTTTATTATGCTGTGAGCATCAAACTACCCGTGGAGCTTGCAGTAGCGCAAGGCATATATACATATTGTGATTCAGGCTTATATTCTTGCTAAAATTCGACCGGAAGTACAGCTCTTTTTTTTGTAGAAAAAGCCATATTTTCTAAACTGCAGTAGGAAATGCAGAAATGGCATACGTGCAACTAAAGCAAAGTAGGCTCCTTATTAAGGATCAACAAACGAATAGTTTTAGACGGACAAATAGGGGTACGTTACTATGGAATCGCGTAACATGATAGCAGGACAGATCACGGCAGTCGTTTTGTCCTCTCCGGTTTTTTTTATATTGATAGGTGATCTCCCAGGTGAAATCCAAGAGCGGCATTTTCCGTAGAAACTATCATGCATACTGACGATCTAGTCCAGTACTCGCGCGGCAGGTTTCATCTGCAACAAGTCCAAACTTTTTTCAGCGTATGTGTGCATAGCAGACTTGAGATAAACTTAACAAAGAGAAAAAACAACAACGACGCTTGAGTCTTAAGTTATTTTCTGGGAGGTTCATTTTTGCGAACAGGTTCCAATCTACGTAACCCAAAGCGTCACAACAAGCGCCTAGTAGCAGGACCAACTACGAGAGGCATCGTGTTTCTAAGCCATTCACGATTTTGCACGTTTTTTTCCATGTTGATCTGGACATAGAAGAACTTTCACAAACTTACCGCAGCAAATGTAGACTTCAGGCAAGACGTTGGGAATAATTGTGCGGCCCTTGGTACACCCTCGCCGCAATTCCCTGCTAGGCTGCGCGGAGG
Source organism: Dermanyssus gallinae (assembly GCA_003439945.1). Classification (NCBI taxonomy): domain Eukaryota; kingdom Metazoa; phylum Arthropoda; class Arachnida; order Mesostigmata; family Dermanyssidae; genus Dermanyssus; species Dermanyssus gallinae. The sequence continues at coordinate 22,048 of QVRM01001603.1, forward strand.
GTCAGGTCTTCCTCTCCCGGTGGTCGCTGAGCGACTCCTCGTCAGTTTTCATAGTTCACGCATGGTTTCTTAGAAAGTTCTCAAAAAAATGTGCTTTAAAAATCTTTAATTACACTTAGTTCTGACGCTGTGTGACACTTGGAAGAAAGATATTAGCAACAAACGAATGTGCACTTGTTCTTCTTGATACTATTACCAACAAAAATATTGGTATTTCAAGTACTAGCCTTCGGGACTCTGGGGCTGCAATGGCATGTTGGCGCAAAGCTGAAACTGTGTCGCTACGGCAAAGCGGCTGATTGGGCAAAGGGCAAGCACCTATTCGTAAGGAGCAAGCATTCGTCAACAAGGCGACTGGTTACCACTGACGTTCTCATCGGCTTAACCAGTCGTTTCGCCCTCTGTTTCTCTCTCTCTCTGTATGTACTCGTATTCCCGCAGCTCTACAGAACCGATGTCCGTCAGCAAGACCTCAGCAACGCCTAATCAAGTTAATCATTAAAACTAATCGTATCCATACACTACTCTATGGCATCAGTCTGCATTAGTTTGCGTGTCTACCCGTGTCTATCTACGCGAGCCTCCGGCACTGACAACAGCGGTGTGCGTCCGCAAACACCAGTAAGCTGGCAACCCGGCGCGGCGTAGGTATTTCCCCGTTTTCCTTTTTATCGTTATATCGATGTCTCGTCCGCTCCTTCTCAAGACCGATAGCTAGAAATAAAATCACTACTAATAAATTACAGATTTGCAGGGACCTCCACCAATCAACTGATCCAGATCGATTGAGCACGCACGGCGTGTCTATCCATCTGCCCTTCAGTCCGAAGTCGACCCCAGAAGGTCCCGGAATCAGCGTGTGTAAACAGCCTAAGTATGACACACGAGAAGGCGAGCCGAGGAGAGCAGACTCGACGAATGCAAACGACGAAAATTCTTCTTTTCTCTTTCGCCACTCCCACTCTGCCTCTAAGCTGTCATCGTCCAGCCGCCGGGATGTATGTCGGGAATAACGACTGCCGGCGGCCTACTCGTAGCCGGACCGGTAGCAGGTTGGGGGGGGGGGGGGGGGGGGACGTTGGCAATTACGTTCGTACGGTCCCTTCGTACGGTCGAACTGCAGGCGTTCCTACTGGAACCCGCACAGGGCTGGACGAGAACGTGACGCTGGCACTCCTAATTGGCAAATGTTTGCCTTGTCCTTGGCAAGTCCCGTTCAACTCTCTCAAGCGTCAATTAGATCTGTTGCTTCTGCTGTTGCTTCTCCTGTTACTACGGCTACGACCTTGTACGTACACTAGCGATTAGCAGTAGTGGCGATTCGTTTTCCTCTCTTTTTTTTCCGTTGGCTGACGATGGGCTGCTGGAGCTGTAGCGGCAGCGCGTATGCCGAAAGGTTCGTCTTCGTAATGACACTAATCTCCGGTCATACACAAGAAAAGAAAAAAAGAAGCTACGCCGGTTTAAGCAATACCACTCAATCCGCATAAAGGAGTGAATAAGATACTCCTATCATGCCGCCAATCAAGACGCAATTGCGAGCGTATTAGCAATCCTAAACGATAGTTTTTTTTTCTATGTGTCAACTGCAAGCTGTGTGGGCCGAAGTACATCTCACAAGGGCGTTTTATTTCGCATGGAGATTTTGTAGTATTTAGGGTGTATTATATATATTGGGATTATATATATATATTGTCACGTGGTTATTGACCAGAACTGCATTTTACAAGCCTGCGGCTCACAAAATCTATATAGGAGCATGAGTATAGATTAAATATATAGAAAGCTATATCATGATTGTATACATCACAGAACAGATTCACTACAGGGCGTTATCCTTATACACGGACAACCACTCTCATGCGATCTACGACATCAAATGCAATCAGGTTGCGGCACCAGCCAGCAATGGTAGTAACGCATATGAAAGTTATCAGCTTAAACAATTTTTAACTCTCGCTTGAATAATCTTGGGGAAGTACAAAATCTTAAACCACAGGGCAGCAAATTCTAAATCTCGGGCAACCAGCACTTTAGGGTTTGCGAGCTGACTTTTGTGTGAGTATTGGGAACTTCCAATATATATAGCTCATTTCTGCGCCCTAACTTTTTGTGTGTAAAAGTGATTGCAATTTCCGCCAAGAAAAAGCTGTTTTGAATGCCAGTGTACCTGCACGCAGAATATAGACCTCCTCTGCCTGCCATGCTTCATATAGCTTGCAGTAGATGCAGGAAATTATAACTTTAAAGAGCTAGCTGCAATTAGAGCTACAACTACCTGAAAATGGTCGGTAGACATCAATGTATCGAGCACAGCCGGTGAAATAATGCAAACATTTGAGCAAGTTGTTATTGCAATATGATTGATGCGCCATTGATGACAAGCTGCCATTTTTCGGAAGAAGCCCGTCCAAGATATTAAGCAGAATATCGCTACATATCTCTCGACATGAGTAAAAAGCTTTCAGGCAGCTTTCAAACCCCCAAGTTTATGATAAGCAAGCGAATTGCCTGGACAAATCCATCAGAACTACGCAATGCGTGAGAGATTACTTTATCTCTGTTTTAGCAAAGATCCCTGCTTCACACCACGGACGCCCCTCTCTGCAGACAGCAAATAGTGCGTACCCATCTACTATACAGGGTGATCTTGGACTATGTGAAGAGCGATATATGGAATTGTAGAGCTTGTTAAATCAAATCTTTTTCAATGGAACATTGTCTCTAAGAAGTATTGTTTCAGAAGTTCTCTCGCAATTGCACATTTCATGCTCCTATGTCGGGCAAAAACACCAGTGTCACAAATTGTAGTACTTTCACGCTCATTCCGAAATAGTAATTCTCAGAGATCATGTTCCATTAGAAAAAAAGGTTTGCTTTCACGAGCTCTACAATTATATGTATCGCTCCTCGCATAGTCCTGGACCACCTTGCATATATATATATATAATTGTACAGCTTGTAAAGATAAATATTTGTCCACTGGGAAATGGCGTTTAGAAAGTATTGTTTCGGAGAGAGAGAGTTATATTACTAAAATCTATGGCAGTGATGTTGTTGGCCGACATGAGAGCACCAAAATATGCAATATGGTCGTTGGCCTATGGTTCAGAACCATCCCACCTGGTAATGCCCCACAACGCTATGCTATCGCAGGATAGGTCTTCAGCAGGGTGATCCCTGGGTCCTCAATGTTTTTGTGTATCAAGGAATTGGTGGATTCACTGCAGTCCCTTTTAATGCCTGGTACTAAGATGGACGGGGTTCTGGGCGGGGACCTCCCGACCGTAACTTGACGACATACAGAAAGTTATTGAATTTTGTGCTATTAGCCGTCTGACATTGAACCCGGCCAAATATGAAGTATATGTCACAGCTCACAACAAGGTTGAGCTATTAGATGTAACTAACCTTTTTAACTTACTTTTGGGCTGTCGTGTAGTGGGCAAGGTTAACCTGGAGCTGCTAGGTGTACCCTTATTGCCGGAAGGCATTGCAAAGGCATTAGACAGTCGAATGGACAAACTTGACTTTGCAACAAGCAGACTACCCTAATTGGGGGCCCACTGCGACCTATTCCTTCTTAGATCTTGTTTTTTTCAGCCACGAGGTTAACACACCTGCTTAGAGGTTACAACCTGTTTTTATCACAAGAGCTCTTACAGCTATTTAATGAACTTAGCTTAGACATTTTAGAGATCATACTAAATTTTAAGCGGACCGCTGAGGCAAAAAAAACAGTTAATGCTCCCGGTTTCTTTAGGCGGCCTAAGTGTGCCGGACGCGGTCATGAGGGCAGGACCTGCAATCGTGTCGTCAATGACCCAGGCGGCGGACAGGGCTAAAGCATTATTGGACAGTTATGGGAAGGACGCCTATAACCGTGAACTTCAAAGACTGACCAACGAATTGTCGTTGTTATTTGATTCTCCTCCCGATGATAGGGCTAACCAGGGCAATTGGACAACCGTCTTACAAGAAAAGCGACTAGCAAATATGATTAATAGAGCACCGTCTGTTGCCGATAAAGCCAGGCTTCGAGCTGTTAGTAGTCAAGGGGCTGGGGCTTGGCTACACGCCCTACCATGTCCGCGAATTGGGACTCTGTTGGACGACGAGACCACGCGCATAAGCGCAGGGCTGCGGTCTGGTATTGACCTAGTCGTGCCCCAACGATGTCGTTGCGGTGATTTTGTGAACGCGTTGGCCCATTATGGCCTGTCATGCGCATTAAGTGCAGGCCGACGAGCACGTCACTCCGCTTTAAATGACACCTTTAGTCGCGCACTTTGATCTGCCGGCTTCCCATGTGTTTTAGAGCCCCCGGGTCTATCGAGGGATGACGGAAAAAGACCTGACGGCCTGACTTTAACGCCCTATGAGCGTGGCCGCATGCTTGTTTAGGACGCAACTGTAACCGACTCATTAGCCCTTTCGATGGTTGGTGCAGGTGCGGACCAAGCAGGTCATGCTTCCAGAATAGCTGAGGCTAACAAATGCAGAAAATATTCCAGTATGGATTATCCGCACAATTCGCATTTTGTTCGTTGGCGTTCGAGACAATGGAAACTGTAGCCCCCCTTACGCTCAAACTGATTCAACGCGTAGGCAGGAGCCTTAATCTTTCGACAGGAGATTCGAGAGCATCAGAATTCTCGCGTTAGAGGTTGTCGCTCGACATTCAACAAAGAAATGCAGCGTTTGTTCGGGGCACATTGTTGAACTGGGCTAACCCTGGGTTAGAGAACCCGTAATTGCCGTTTGCGCGGAGACAATTGTCTACTCCAAAGTGCTAAAAAAACGAACTTATATAGATAAAAAAAAAACTGGTTGTTTGTTTCAGTGCAAATAAATTGTCGTTCATAAGAAAGTTCGTAGCAGAAATTGATGTTATAATATTAACTTTTACATCTAATAATTCAAAATCCTCACCTTATGACAATTCATAGCACACACACATTGCGGATTTCAGGACGTTCAATTTAGTACCAAATAAATGACGTTTCGATTTGTAGTTCCGAAAAACCTTAACTACTCCGTTAAGGTTTTTCGGAGGGCATGTCAAGATTGAATGCTTGCATTTTTAATATATTTCATCAGATAAGGCACTCAATAGATGTATGCACTCGACATGCTCTCTGAAATGTCTTAATTACTCTCAAGGCAAGGAGTGCAAGCTAGGTCTGGTCGGTGGTTGCTTGGGTTTACTGATGCCGCTCGCTTAGACTCTGTCAACTTTGACCGTACAAACAGTCACACTAATCTTCACTGCTTCCAGTTGTGCTTCGAATGCTTGGCAACGAGTTTTGGCAGTGTCGAGTTTCTGTTGCAGCTAGGCGAATTGCCAGATTAAGGAAAGCCATATACGTCGATATGTTATTATGTCTTGCGTTAACGCTTTCACGTGCAAAACCATAAAAGTTAATGAAATAAAGAGCCGTAAAATGTAAAAGTTAGTCTTATTACACAATTTTAGTGGCTCAACGAATGTTAGGTAAGCAACTGAAAGCGCATTATATATTAGTTTAACAATTTAAACACTTCAGCGACCGTCCCACCGGGTGAAAAGGTGCAAGGACCGCCGATGCGTCTGGCCTTCCCGAAGTGGTAGAAATTATACACATCTCCGCTATCACCGACAATCTTCAATGTACGTATATGGCTTTTTCACGTAGCTAACGTTTTTATGTATATAGAATGTTTCGGAAGTGCGTCAGGCAGCCACTATTATTAGGCTCGCAACTTCACTAAAACACGGATTTGCATAACGTGTCCTTGATGAGGGATTTCTAATTACCCCGTCCTCAGACTCTCAGATATTTTGTCCCTCACGTGCAAGACTTGCGTAGGATATGAAACATAATAAGGTACATTTCATAAACTAATTATGTATAGAAGAAATAAAAGCATGCAGTTAAGTTTGGCAAAACTTTGGTCAAAGAGGTTCTTACAGGTGCCATGGGGCTGATAAAAAATGAGATGCTCATGCATTGCTGGCAAAGCTTGACCTTGTTATTGTCATAAAAAGGAGTGCCGAAAATAACGATTGAACCTGAATGCCAACAAGGTAACAACTCGTTTTTTAGTCGAGACGGCATGAATAAACTACTATTATTGTGCTTTTGCTGCCGATAACTTGTGTTGCTTAGAAAGGGCTTTTGTGTACCTCAAGGCACCTGTGAAAAGAAGTTTTGTGGTAGTTTGTTTTAAGAGACGAGTTCATAGTCATTTCAGAGCGGTACTTGTTTAGATTCCTCAAATGTTTCAAAGCTCATGGAAATTTCCAGAAGGGTATTTTGATAGATTAACTGCAGGCGCAGAAGATTTTTTTTTAAGAGGACTAACTGGAAAATGCGGTTGCGCACACGGACACCACTGCAGGGAGTCCCTGCAAGTGTGGACCGGTAGTGTGGGGCTCCAACCCACTAAAAACCAGTCATGTCCCCGTCCCCCAACTGACCGGGAACTGCTTGCGCATGCATCAAACAGTCAGAGGGGGCGAGTCTTCTTACTCCTGGCGAAAGTTGTCCCTGGGAGGCGCAGAGTATCGCAAAAGTCGCAGTTTGTTGGCCGATATCTTAGCTTGTAAAATCTTGTTAAAAATCGCTGTTGTCAAGTTCCAGTGTTCCAGGGATTCTGTTATCTTCAGAACGACGTCGCGTAGATAAAAAATGTGCGTATTCATTAAAGTCCTCAAGGGGTGACGCTGTTCCGCCCATGCGGGACACGCCAGAGCTGTGTGCTCTGGAGTGTCCTCGAGTCTATTGCCGCAGTGCACGCACATGGGGCTGGGGGCCTTCCCGATCCTGAATAGGTACGACTGAAAGTCGCCGTGCCCCGTCAAAATCTGGGTGGTGTGAAAGGTGAGCTCCCTACCGGGCCGGTATAGCTAGTCCTTGATGTTAGGGACCAGCTTGCGGAGACTGGCACCTGGGTTCCCCTCCGCCAGGCCATCCCACTCCCCCTGCCATAGCTGCAGTGTGTGTTGCCGTGCCTCTTCCTTCTTAAGGCTCTGGTCGCCCCACAGGCGGCGGCGCTTTTCTGCCTTCAGGTCCCATGGGATAGTGCCCGCGAGCACGAGCGCCGCCGCTGTGCTAACCGTGCGGTACGCCATGGTGACCCTAAGGGCTCCGACTCGTTGAGCCCGCCGTAAGCGGGTTCTATTTGCCTTAGTCTTTAGAGCGTTGGTAGACCAGGCCGGAGCCTTGTATAAGGCGACTGACTCGGCCACGGACATAATAATCCTTCTTTTTGTTTGTTTAGGGCCGTATGTGTTTGGCATAAGGCGCGCGAAACTATTGCCGATCTTCAATGCCCTTTCTGACGCCCGCCGTAGGTGTTCAGTACCCCGGAGGCCCCGGTCCAGGAAGACCCCGAAATACTTTGTAGTATTGACTACAGCAATCTCCTGGTTCTCCAGGACAAGGTGCGGCGGGGGCAAGTCCCTCCGACCCACCAGGAGAATAGCTTCGCTTTTAGCGGGGGCCAGGGTAAGCACCGTTATTTGCATCCAGTGCGGTATGTCAAAGAGGGCTTCATTCGCACGCGCCTCAAGCTGGCCCATTGTCCGGGCCTAGACGGTTCCATAGCAGGGGGCCTAGTATTGAGCCCTGCGGCACCCCTGCGGTCATGTTAAAAGTTTGGTCGTGTGAGTGGATAATCCTGTCGTGTAGGTAGCTCGATAAAATGCGTCTTAAGTAAAAGGGCACCCTTTTCCTGTGGAAAGTATCGAGGATGACTCTCTACGGGAGGCTATTAAAAGCGTTCTTCACGTCCAGTAGTATTGCAAAAAATAGATCTCGGCGTCCGGGCGGGGAGTCGCAAATGCTTTCGGCCTTTTGTTGGATTTTCTTTATCGCTGCAATGATGGAGCGACCTTTACGAAACCCATATTGGGCCTCGGAAAGGAGGCCGTTCTCCTCCGCGAACTCTCGGAGTCGTGCCTCTACGATGGACTCGAAGGCCTTGGCCGGGGAGCCGAGAAGGCACATGAGCCGGTACGAGCCGGGGCCCTTAGGTATTAGCACGAGGTCCGCGGCCTTCCATGCGGTAGGGAACAAGCCCGTTCGAAGCATCTCCGTCGCCGCGGCGGCCACCGCCTCTGGGTATTCCTTCAGCAGGAGCTTAACCGCGAGGACGGGGATCCCGTCTGGGCCCGGCGCCTTTCCCGGCTTGAGGCGTTCCCCCGCTGCGAGAACTTCGTGCGGGATTACCTCTGGTATGCTGTCATCAGACTCCCCTGTGTCTTCTAAGTACGGGGTTTGGTCAAAGGGCGGGTGCCGCGGGAAGAGTGCCATGACTGCTTCCCGGGTTTTCTTCGATGTAAGTTCCACCCTTCGTTTGAAAGGGGGAAAACCCCGCACCATCTTATACGGGCGGCCCCATGGGTCGTTCTCCAGCTCTTCCAGAAAGGCTCTCCAGAAGCGTTCCTTGCTCCTGGAGATTTTCCTACGCAGGCAGGCTCGCAGCCTTTTATATTCCGCGCCGTGTTTCAGGGCAGCTTGCCGCTCAGGCGCGGCTCGCCGAGCGTGGGTGAGGAGACGCCGTGCCCGGATGTACCTTTTCCTGAGGCCTCCTATTTCGCTCGTCCACCAGTTCTTCGGGGTCCCTCGATGCAACCAGTGTGCTCCGCGGCCCGTGACGACTCTACAGACGGCCTTGAGGAGGTTTTGGAGGCCCGCGGGTGTTGTTGGCATCCCGTCCTGGTTGATAAGGGTCCTAAGGGACTCGCGGATCTCGTTGACCCCCTGGCGCCTGGCTGTAGGCGTTGTGGGCGGTCCCTCGCGGGAGATAGTCACGTGAAACTCAAGTATATGATGGTCACTTAGAAATTCCTCGTCTAGTAAAACCTTCCAGTTTAAAATCCTATGTGCTTCCGTTCTTCTTGTTATTGTAAGATCGATGCACGAGGTGTGCCCAGCCATGTGGAAGGTGGGCGTACCCGTGTTCAGAACAACTAGGTCCTCCGCCGCCAGCCACTCGAGGACGGCTTGTCCTCTTCGGTTGGTGGCCGTAGAGCCCCATGTAGTGGCTGCGTTAAAATCTCCGGTTAAGACTAGAAGTGGCACGTCGTTTCGGTTAAAAGACTCTGTCAAGTTGTCTAAGAACCTATGAAAGTCTTCGAGAGGGGCGTTGGGACTGCAGTAGCAGGAATAAAACCGTCCAACGCCCGTTAGATCCACCCAAATAAAACCGTAACCGGTGCCGTGTCCGGAAACCCGGAGGCGACAGCGGTTGTCTAGTAAAATGCTTGTCAAATTGTTTGCTTCTGTAAAAAAGTCCGGGATGCCGTTTTTCGACTACCGGACGTTGGGCTCACTGAGAAGTAGCAGAAATGTCCCAGACCTGCTACTAATTTCCTGGAGCATGTTGTGGGCACCCATGCTCCGGTTGAAGTTCAGCTGTAATGCTTTAAGAATAGTTGTCATATACGTTGTTTAAAATTCGCCCGTGTTTGACTGCTTTGTGGATCGGGAGTCTATGGGAGGAGATGGTTGCCTCCTCTTTCGACTCCTTTGCGTTACCAGGGTGAACCCGTCCTGGTCCTGAGCGCCTCTGGGGTGGTCTCCCACTGTGGGGAGCACCGTGCTTTGCTCGGGCGCAGACCCTGTCGAGGGGGGCGGCAGCCTGCCTCGGTTGCCAGACTGGTTGCCGCCGCGGCGAAGCTCTGCAAGTTGGGCTCTGTACGTAGGGCAAGCAGCGGCGTTGGCCGCGTGCCCCTCCTCGCCGCAGTTGTAGCATTTGGCGTTTTGAGTGCATTCCCTGGACAGGCGCCCCAGTACCCCGCATTTGTGGCAGCGCCTGGAGGTCGCCGCTTCAAATGTGCACGAAGTGGTTGTGTGCCCTACTCGCTGGCACTTCTGGCACGTGGGGACGGTGATCTATTCCACAATGGGGCAGGATAGCCATCCGACAGAATAAATGCAACAGTTATGTTTCATGTAAAGCGGAGCCGTGTCGTAATTTACATATAAGATAAGAGTATATTTTTATCAATGGCCCTATTGAAAAAGGTTTCTGCTGCTTTAGCTATTTAATTGTTAGCGACTGTATACATTTGTTTTACTTTGTAGAGCATTCCTTCTCGAGCCGTATGGACTCGACTCCAGCGGTGTGATAGCTACTAAACACACCTCCGCCCTTAAGCTCTACTCTCTAATGGCCCAGATATCCATTCAGTCCAGAACAGTATACGGAGCATTAGAAAAAGTGGTAAGCGCCTAACGGAGAATGTGGGCGAGGTCACTCACGGGTTCCCTCACCGATCCAACGTGCTTGTTTCAATTCCTGTCATAAGCGCAAATCCGTTCGACCTAGCTTTAAAGCAAATGCTGATCCGCATATGAACATCGCAAACCTCATCATGTTACTTCACTGCTGGTGTTCCGACTTCTCGTTTTTCTTCTTCTAGGGCCCATCTGGACCATAGCAGCAAAATGGCAGTTGTTTTTGGTTGCTCTAGTCCCACGCATTTCAGACGAGTGAGCTCGGGGTTGTCGTCATTACCCTCCACACAATGCACGCAGGTTTCCAAGAAAGCTTTGTCTATAAAATAGCTTTCAAAATTACCGTGGCCAGTGAGATACTCCGTGAGGAAAAATTAACCTTTCTATCCACTTTTTACGTGCGGGATTTCTGATAGTGTCTTCTAGAGGACCTGTGGGTATGACATCCCATTTTTCCTGCCAGGACCACATCGTTCTTGTCTGCTCCGCTTTTTTGGACTCCCGACCTTTTGCACACATTTTTCTCCTTTTACTTACTTTTAGGTCCCAACCAGCCAGGACTAAGGCTGCGTTCGTACTAGCCGTGCGACGCGGATGTTCTCTGCGTGGTTCTTAGGGCCTTTTTTGCCGTCTTCGTTTTTCAGGATGCTCTACAAGCGGACTAGCCCTTCGAAGCGCGCGACTGATTTGGTGACCGACCCACATTAGTAGTCGTCGCAGTTTGTTATTCTCGTTTGCGACAATGCTATTTCCCCCCTGCTAAACGATTAGCGCATGTTTATCTGCGTTTTAAAGGCTACATTATGCTTATTCGACGTTGTGGGTCAAACTCTATGCGACTACATGACTAGATAGAAATTGAACTGACTAAACGAGCCTTCTTTCAACTTCACGACATTACAAGGCTCGAGGTGAGGATATGTAAACGTAAGGTTGACACGAACAACCATGTTCACAATATTCGCCTTGAGTATGTGCTCACGATGCGAACGACAAAAGAAAGACAAACCGCGTCAGATGCAGAGGCAAATCAGAGACAAGGGCCTAACGCGGTTTACGCGAGGACTTGCAGGATGGAGCTCATTCACGGCCTCAAACGCTGTCGCAGCAGCATAACAACGTTGCTTTCCTCGATGAACGCCACACCCCGGGGCGGTGGGCGGTAGTTCTGCGCTGGACAGGCAACAAATGCAGCCTCGTTCATGTTGTTAATGCCTGTCCTCGCCTGCTATAAGGCGCTGTTTCAGCCCAAACCATGCAGTTTATTATTAGTATTCTAATGCGGAAAAAAATACTACTGTCTTGCGTGACTTGCGCGCACGTGTACGCACACACAGAAGGTCGTGGATTATGTGTTTAAATTGATCTTCATGTTTTCTCTTTGACTGTCTGAAACGAGACACTATTCTGCCATACTCGCAATAATACACAAAAAAAAACAGAATAAGAGCAGTCTAAATAACGAGATTTACATTACAATACGTCCGCTAGAATTTATAAAAGTAGTTTTTAAACGTTATCTCGATTAATGCAATCAAATTATTTCAATCATATGTGGTGCACTCTTTCCACAATTGTATTTAAGGTGCACAACATGTATATATATATATATATATATATATATATATATATATATGACGGAGAAAGGGGATCTACTGAGGGCGATGATCTAATTTCTTAGTTTTTCGCCTGTCATTTCGAGTTATAATGTTTATGAAGTTATAGCTCAGTGTGCTCCTTTGCCTTGTATGTCAGTATCGCCAATAATATGGTATAGGTATTATCTGCTGCTTTATCTTCTTCTTTTTCTCCTTTTATTCCTAAACCCTTGTACCACTTTTCATAACGAGAACCTAAGCATGTGAATGTATGCAGTTCCGTAAATAAACCACGTCTGCATTGAAAAAAAAATTGAATATATATATATATATATATAATTCCTTAACCGTATGTACTTAAACTTAACTTCATGGTATTGCACCATCTCTTTTTATTGAGACATCTGTGCTCCCCGGTTTTGTTTTCAATCATGGCCGACTCTTAGTCCACTCCGGCACTTACCTTGTCTAAATTGGGGACCATGAAAACCAATTTAGGAGTGGCCGGTCTGGGTTTCGAACCCAGGCCTCCAGAATGCAAGGCAAATGCTTTTGCCACCCAGCCATCTTGCTCGGTACTTATTTTAGGGTTTTGTAGAACTTGGCCCGAAAATAAGTTTTCCCAATAGAAGGAGGGGGTGTAAACGTCTTGTTCTTTTGGAACCGTGGATGAAAGTTATAACGTAGATCACGTGGAAACGTGGATGAAATTTATAAAAGTAGCTATTCTGCTTTTTTCTCCTACGTAGTTGTGCAAATTTTACGTTTGCGGGAGAACCAGTCAACACACAAAGGAACCGATCATACGGGCGTGTTCGCGGAAAATTCTGCATAATCTGAATGACACCCGACGCAAGGTAGCAAAAGGCGACTGGCAAAATTCAGGAAAGTCATAAAAAGTGGATATGTTGTTATGCCTTACGCAAGGGTGTATCAGAACGTTAGGGACACCTTATGAGGTTTGGTAGAACTCGGCAGTAAAGTACGCTTTCCCTATGGACGAAGGGGGTGAAAGCGCCTTGGCAAAATTTCACGGTTCTAGACGTAAAAGCCTTAACATAAAGCATAAATCTATGGCTATCAAAAAAGCTTAGTTACTTGGCAACTACATAACGCAGCACCATCAGTTTGGTACGAAAATTATGGGCATTAAGTTTGCCTGAGAGTAGTCGTTTGGGCTATCTTTGGTCGTATTGTGTACCGTTATTTTTTGGTCGTAATGTCAAATTTTACGGTTCTGCGCATGAAAGCTTCAACGCAAGACATAACAACCTATCGGCTTTTAATGATTTTCCTTAATTAATTCGCCTTCTACAAGCTTGCGTCGAAGACGCCACGTATGATCGGTTCTTTCATGCGTTGGCTGGTTCTCCCGCCAACATAGATTTTGCACGACTACATATGAGAAAAAGGCAGAATAAGTACTTTTTATATTTCACCCTCACTCCCAAACAAGACGTTTCCGCCCCTTCCATCCATTGGGAAAAAATATTTTCTTGTTGAGTTCTACCAAACCTTAAAGCAAGTACATACGGCTATAAAGGACCCTACATATATATATATATATATATATATATATATATATATATAGGAGCGACGGCTACAATGGTAACCGGTATGGAACAGAACCGCAGCCCTTTAATGTCCTCTCCTTTGACCTACTGCTGTTACCAAGATGGTACAGCAGTGGACACTGTAAAAGCGTAAAAGTAGGTAGCAAACCACGACTACTTGCTTTAAGGCTCACCAGGGTGATGGCAACCTAGCCAGCAATTCCTGCCTTATCGCAGCCTAACCGTGACAGGGCGTAATCACTGGGCAACACTGACGAAGGCGTCAAGACGAGAACAGCATTGCAACCGTCGAGAGAGGGCAACGAAGCCAACCTCCCATTGCCAGAGCCACCAGCCACTCACATTCAGGCAAGCTAAGAAAAGCCCTGCGGCAACTCTGGTAGCTAGGTTCACAGGAAGCCACTGGAAATACTGGTGAGGAGCTACACCATCATCGACCGAGATTTGGTCACTGCCTATAGCAAAGGGGTGTTACTGGAAAGGCTTGTGTTGAAGCTTGCTGTTTTGCTGAGCCACAGCAGGAAAAATTGTAATGTTGGCGCGGTGAGGTACCGGTAGGGTCTTCTATCGTGAAGCCGCTTATCACCACCGCCTTTGCTGCATTGTGTTTATATTTTGTTCACGTTTAGGTTTCCATTGGAACGAGTTAATCGTCGGCCCTCGTCGACCTTTGTTAAATCATGTTTACTTCTATTGGCGGGAGGGCGAGGTTTAACTGGCTTATTATTTTGCGCTTAATTGGGGGTTGATATTTCGGCCAAGGACCGTCAACTAGAAGCTACATTCGACTTTGTCACACGTACGTTTTTAGGTGAGACTAGAGCTCTAGAACTTATTACCAAGACGGGTTACAACTGCCTACCTCTACTTTGTTTTCATATCTCTACATACATTGTGTGATAACAAGCACAGCGCACCGGTGCACTGGTGGCACTCAAAGTAGCAGCGCGAGGGAAGCTTTAAGGCCAAGTATGGAGTCAACTACAGGTGACGTTTGTTGCTTAGAGCCTTAAAAACACTTATATTAAACAAGCTCTGGAATTAATATATTAGGAATGTTAGATATATTAGATAATATGGTGCAGGCTACGTTTATATCAGATTTATTAATAGTTGTATGTGATAAATTGTTTCAATAATTAATTAATATATTTATTTACTATTAACAATATAAATAATAGTTTTAAGAATTAATTAATAATTTGATAAATTTTTTTTTGTATGTGATAAATAGTTGCTGGGTTCTGTATCACCACCGAATTCACAGCTTCAATAGCATTCGGTTAGAAGCCAGATTTAGAACTGGGCTAACTTTATGTATTCTTTGCTAAACCTTTTATAACAGAACTGATGGTAAGGACGAGGTCGGGGTTAGACTTAAGCCTACTTGTTACAGAGCCAAATAAATAGTTACATATGGTACCCTTAAATTATAAAAAAACTTTAACTAAAATGAAATTAGTAATGAGATTAGAACAATATATATATATATATAGAGAGAGAGAGAGAGAGAGAGAGAAAGTACTCTGGCCCTGTCTTTTGTCCCTTGGAGTTCAAGACACTATTGTACAATTATCATTAAACGAGCAAATAGTCAGGGCGATACTCCACTCATCTGGGACGGCAGCTTATGTGCCGTGGCCTGATCTCCAACTCTACCGATCTCCCTCCACCCGTTGAGACTTAATCATCGGCCTTAAAAAGGGCTTCACGGACTTTTTAAGCATATATATACAAGGTCCTTCGTATCAAAATGTACTTTTTTCGAGGTTTGATAGAACTCGGCAAGAAAAAAAAATTCCCTATGGAGAGAGGACGCGGAAACATTTTGTTTAGGAGTGAGGATGACATTTATAAAAGTCGTTATTCTGCCTTATTTTCTTCTACATAGTTGTACAAAATCTACGTTTGCGGGAGAACCAGACGTATGAGGGAACCGATCATATCTGCGTGTTCGGAGGAAAATTCTGCGCAACGGATGACACTTCACTTGCTTGCGTAGCGAAAAGCGAATAGCCAGGTTGAGGAAAGTCATAAAAAGTCTATACGTTGTTATGTCTTACGATAACGCTTTTTTTGTAAATAATCGTAAACTTTTTCCATTGCGACCAAATATGTGTGTCTAAACGAGCATTCTCACGCAAGTAACTAAGCTTTTTCGATAGCCATATTAAAAGCGAAGGCATACATACTTGCATAGGGTGTATGGGAAAATTAGGTACATATTTTAAAGTTTGGTAGAACTCGGCAAGAGAATTATTTTTTCTAGTTGAAGGAGGGGGCGGAAACGTCTTGGCAAGATGTTACGGTCCTGAACGTGAAAACTTGCACGTAAAACATTACAACTATGACTGTCGAAAAAGCTTAGTTACTTGACAACTACGTAACGCAGCACCATCAGCTTGGTACAAAAATGGTGGGCATTAAATTTGCTACTGCGTAAGAGTGGTCTTGGGCGTACATAGTTGGTCGTAATGGAAAATGTTTACAATTTTTCACGAAAAAGCAATAACGTAACATATCGACTTTTTATGATTTTCCTTAATCTGGTTATTCGCTTTTCGCTATGCAAGCTAGTGTCTTCCGTTGTGCAGAATTTTCCTCCGAATACGCTGGTAATAATGGGTTTCTTTACGCGTTAACTGGTTCTCCCGCAAACGTAGATTTCGCACAACTATGTAAAAGAAAAAAGGCAGAGAAACTACTTTTATAAATTTCAACCTCGTTTCTAAACAATACGTATCCGCGTCCTCCCACCATAGGGAAAAATTATTTTCTTGCCGAGTTCTATCAAACCTCGAAAGAAGTACATTTTGATATGAATGACCCTGTATATATATATATATATATATATATATATATATATATATATAGTAGGTATTGAGGGCATCCACGTCTAAGCCTATTTGACTAATAAATAGGGTGGACACGTTGGACAATGCAAATCAACGTCTGCAAAAGCATATGATAGCTAAGAAAACCTCATAGCCTGCAGAGTGGCAGTAGACTGTGCAGGAAGAGACCCGTGTATTTACGTACAATAACAGCAGAACTTTATTATTGGATTTTGGCCTAGGCAAGAATGCTGTGAAACCGAACACTAAATAAAATATATATAGACCGGAGGACCCATGGCCGCTGTATGAAGTAAGCCATGTAACTCGAACTGGTAGAGCATGTTGTCCAAATGTAGCAAGGCCTTGCTGGGTGATCATGAGTTTACTCGACAAATGAGTTTGACTAGGGAAAGTATTTACGACACCATTCAGTATACGAAGAGAGATACGGGACGCAAATTCCTGGGATCGTGAACTTCTGAGTAGACACATACCAATATGCGTCCGCAGACGCACTGCACTCAAGCATGTTTGTAATGATAATAATACACCGATTGTTCGGAACGAATGTCGACATCTATCTAATTGCCAGAATAGCTGTCGCGTCGAAGCGACTTTATTTGATTGTGCCCAATACATTTGAGTCTGTTGCTAGCATACGGCGTATACTCAGTGTACTGCAAGAATCCGGCAAACAGTATAGCGCAGTCTCAATGGTTGCTATGGGCAACTTGGAATCTGGTCCATTTTGTTTCATTAACTATCAGTAGATACACAGTACAGTATGCAAGCGTTAGGCATTTACCAACGAGAGCCGTTTACCCTTGTGCATAATTAGATATGTAACGGTCTTTTATATAAAGAGCATGTTGTTTGTCAAATCGGCGAGTGCTATTTGAATACGCATGCGCCCATTTGGCCATTCAATAAGCAAACAATCCTTTCACAAACTTACCGCAGGCCACGGCTTTTGGAGTGATTGATTGCTGACTTTTAAGTTATTGGAGCGTTTATCAAAATATGTCCTAGCAATTTACATTTGCGTAATTGACATAGAACAGATGTTGCCTTGCGTGAAAAGTAGGTCAGTACTAGGAACGACGTCAACTAACACGCTTTGAGGGCACCTGATCCGCAGGCGTTATCACGTTATTTCCTCATTATGTGATTTTTAGAACACCGTTGAGTAATGCCGTTGACAGCTGACTGCAGAACAGCATGGGAATCACTATAACAAACAGGATAATAATTTTTTAAGTCATCTGCATATTCAAGATATTTGACATTGGGTGGCAGGCACTTTTATATATATATATATAAAGTGTGTTGCAAAAAATTAGCAACTCATGTTTTTTTGTGATAATTTCGGCTTGGTTTATTTGAATGGCTTGAAATTTTAAGCGCATGATGTACATGACGAAACATGAGTATAGTGTTGATTTCATTGCAATCTCAACATCGGTTCATACAAAAAATAAAAAAGTGTGAAAAAACAGTGTTGCAAAATATTAGCAACAATAGCGCCTTACAGCGTATTCGATTCTTAGCAGGGCTGTATGACTCATTTGAAACTACATATTTTATTCTAGAAACGGGTTTTTCGTCCCTTCTTCTGCATCAAATCGTAAACTCGGTCTTTCATGGAGTTAATGAGCTGTTGTAAGTACGAAAGTGGAATATTAGTCCATGCTTGCTGGGCAGCTTCTTTGAGGTCCGACAAATGATTATATTGTCGACCATTTGCGTAAATCTGCTTTACCAAATGTCCCCAAAGATTTTCAATAGGATTCAGGTCTGGACTTAATGCCGGCCAGTCAAAAAGTGGCACTCCTTGTTCTTGAAAAAAGGCTATAGTTCTAGCCGAGGTATGAAACGTGGCGTTGTCTTGTTGAAAAACTGCGTCAGGTCCCCCAATTCTTCTGAAGTGGGCTTCTAACTGGGAACCGACAATGCGCTGGTACATGTCAGAATTGTTTCGGCCCACAATCTCGACTAGATCAGACTTCCCAATATATCCAAACGCGCCCCAATATTTCACAGAGCCACCACCGGCCACACGTTTCGAGAACCATTTAGGTTCCTTCTGAAAGTCCTGCCAATAGTACTGACAGCCGTCAGGGCCATCGAGATTAAATTTCTTTTCATCCGAGAAGACGATGTTTTTCCACTCGTTATTCCAAGTTTGGTATCTATGCGAAAATTCACGCCGTGCGACAATGTGCTTCGGTTGCAGTCGCGGCATAAGCTTCCTTTTCGCGTATCGCACGTTTTTGTCAGAACTTAACACTTGGTACACTGTGGATCGGTGCACTGGCACTCCCAAAGTAGTCCTGATCCTGGAAGAAGACATTTGGTCATGAGTAGCCAACTGTATGATCTTTCGCCGATCTCGAATAGTCAAAACTGGCTTACGCCCACTGTTAGATCTGCACCTTTGGTTCACTCCAGGGTGTAAGAACCTGCTCATGGTGCTCTTATGCCGTCCTAATCTGGTTGCTATAGCAGTTACTGTATGACCGAGCTCAGCATATGCCTCAATTATTGTCTTTTCGTTATCCGAAAGATCCTTTGTACGACCCATGGTTTAAACATAAGATTCGTCGTTAGTTCGGAACAACGACTAAGCTGTAGAATCTTTTGCAGCTATATAACGATTGATTTAGCTAGACAATATTCTTGACATTTGATCCCTGGGATCGAACATCAGCTGTAGTATCGACTATTCTTTACAAACAAGAGCTAATGTTTTGCAACACTGTTTTTTCACACTTTTTTATTTTTTGTATGAACCGATTTTAAGATTGCAATGAAATCAACACTATACTCATGTTTCGTCATGTACATCATGCGCTTAAAATTTCAAGCCATTCAAATAAACCAAGCCGAAATTATCGCAAAAAAACATGAGTTGCTAATTTTTTGCAACACACTTTATATAATATCGGCTTGGCTATGCCTTTGATGCATCCTTTAAATATGTACGTCCGGCAGATTGACGATTGTGTCTATTTTTAGATTATTAACACCCCTGAATTGATGTTGTGTGCCAACCCGTTTCTGATCTCGTTTATTATGTTTCACAGAAGTTTGGCTTCATTAGCGTTGCCGCTATTTGCCGCTGATTTATATATTGATTAGGCAGCGCCCTTCACTCTCGCTTACAAGACATCTAGTTTTGGAGCAGCTGTCTAACTGCCACGTATGCTTGCATTTAATCAATTAGTCATACCTAATTTTTGTTTATAATTTAATCAATTGTAGAATGTAAACGCTTTCTTTGTTGTTTATATGTATGCTATATTTTGTTTAAATAAAATAAAATTGCTGCCTTATATCTCGATTATTATATGATTAATTAAGCGCGGCGAACAGCCGGCACAAAAATCTACATCTTGTTAAGCAGCAAGGCCAAATCAGCTACAAAAGGCTGCTAGTTTACTGGAAATGTTCTCAGCCACGGCAGAACTCAATGAAACGGCTAGAGGTTGTATGTGTAAATGTTTTTTGTGTCTTGTGTGAATGTTTTCTACATGTGGTACCACAGAGGAGTTCTGCACTCTTCCACGCTCGCTGACAAAGTCGACCCTTTGGCGCCTCCCTTTTTGGCGTCGTCAACAGATTATCATTTCCTCTTTTCTGCCGGCCGTTTTATAGTCTTTGTTCTTTTCATTACCGTAATCGTGAAGATGACAATGATGATAGTGATGATTATTAATCTTCTGACCTTCGTCGGGTTAGCCTGCCCTGGGAGGTTCGCTACTTATGCCTGGAGGGCAGGCGCTTCGTCAAATTCGCAAGCTCCGCATATTTTGCCACTCGACTCGAATGACCGACCCACCCCTGACGAAGGCAGGAAATTAGAAACCTTCCTTCTAGTTGTCGTCGTGACGTTGCTCAACTTAAGTAAGCACGTAGTCATTGCTCTATCTTTCTCTCGCACTCTTTATATCCCTTTCACCTCCTTTCCTTTCTCAGTAGTTTTTCTTACGAGGATTACGCCTAGGGGCCGAAGACAACTACCAGTATGAGCCATGTTTATCGTGTGAGAAAAATATGTTATTAGTACAACTTTTTTTTGCGTGAGAAGGAAAAAGACTTTCACGCACACCACAACCGGGTAGTGCGGGACTCAATGCCAATTGCGTTCGCTGGCAGAGAGCACATTGCGGTACTAGGTTTTTCCGTCTCATGATGATCGCAGCTTAATCCTAAATAAAATTCGAGCTCTAAGTGTCCTCCTAAACACGTAAGTGTCGTACGCGAATGTCTGTTTAGATATCTTGCAATCTTGAAGGAGAACTGCATCTGCGTTTTGTTTATGCGCTACCAGATGTAATTCGTGTAGTCGTACTACTAATCTACTATCATCAGCAGGAGGCACCTTGGGTCGTTACAGGTGGTTTCCGTGCGCGCCAGCAATTTAGAGGGGGCCATTTGTATTATAGTTTTGGTGGCCTTAACAACCGCGTAATGCATATGTGGGGTACTCGTCAGGCCGGTGTCTACGCGTACTCCAGGTCTTTTGTATACATATTGTTTACATCGCAATAACATTGCATTACCAGATGGTACATAAGTACAATGCAATTAATTCATTATAAACAATTTGAACACCTCAGCCACCGTCCCACCGGGCGAAAAAGTGCAAAGACCGTCGATGCGTCTGGCAGCTTGCTGTGTGGTATTTAGCGCATATCTGCAAGCAGAACCGGCAACGACATTGATCGCTAATATGGTGAAATGCTTATGTCGAACATACCAAGTGATGATAGCCATGCACAATGTATCTTGTGTAGACGTGCCGGCTGGTGCATGCCATTATATCCCTAAGATCCCTGGCGAGGTACACATCCAACTGCGCTACCTACGCCGAGGCCTCGGTCACTTTCCCCTACCACTCCAATAAAAAATGCTAAAGAGGTCCCGTAATAGGCGACCTAAGCCTGACTCTGATTGTTTCCAGCCCGCAACCCGCTAGCAGGTACACGAAGAGGTTTCCTGCCGTCCGCAGTAAGCAAAGGACCCGCCTCATATATATTGTAAAGCCACTTTCTAACTGCGCAAAATTTGTCGCTGAAAAATGGCCCCATAATTTGCCAAGGCTGTAGCTCAAGATTGGCACAATCTTAAGCTCAAAAAGACGCACGGCCTCACTCAAAGACAGTCGTCGAGGATCTCTCACCTCTGTGTGAATAGAGGCAATGGCCGCCAGACACCTGTTGCCGATCTGCTGGGTAAAGGTCGTTCCCGTATAGTGGAGTCTCTGACCAAAATACGAGAAAAAATTGACAAAGTTCAGCGGTTGGCCACAACAGGGTATTACGTCTGCTGCAGCCAATCGACCCCTACGGCGAAACTTCATAGCCGACAAATCGACGTATGGCACCACGGTCCCGTTGAGCCATTACTATGTCATCCGCATACATGACGACGACGGCGTTTCTAAACTTCTCCCGCACGTCTTGACTCAGCTGCAAGGTGTCCTCGCACCTTACGTTTACTTCAAGGCGGTCTTCAGCAAAGAAGCTGGAGAGCACTTGCAGGAAAGAACCACCCACCCTAGCATGCCAAAATGAATCGACTAGTAGGTGACGACAAGCTTTGTCGAAGGCCATGACACAATCGATAACGACGGCGTACAAGTGACCCCCGGGTACAGCTAACACCCGACTGGAGTACGTGAATCGCGTCCTGTGTACCTCGACCCTTACTGAATCGGAATTGCTTCGGAGGTAGGGCCTTTTTTACAGTTGGAAGCGCCCTCGAGATAATCAACTTGGCGAAGATTTTCTTGAGGGTGCGTTCCAACACGATACCCCAATAGTGATCTAGATCGTCCACGTTGTCACCGTTTTTGCCCTTGAAGCAGAGTAAGCCTGGCCTTGTGCCAAACCTGGGGTATGTGTTCCCCACTGAGTATCTGATTAAATAGCTTACACAGCTCCTCTGCTAAAACATCAGACGACTCAACCTAATATTCGTTATAGGTTCCATCAGGACCACTACTCTTTCTTGGGCAACCCGCGCAAGATCTGCACAACTTCTTTCACCGCAAATGGCAAATTTATGTGGTGCTGCTTTATAGTGGGTGGTTGCTCAATTACTGGGTTACGCGCGGGGGCGTTTGTATCGAGTAGAAGGGCAGTAAAGTGCTGCCGCAACTGCTCCTTTGTCATGCTGTGCATCCTTTTGTTCAGCCGGCGAACATCGTAGACATGGGGTTCGCACCCTGCTCTCTCAAGCAAACAAAACTCCTCCTCTCCCTCATCATACCGCTTATTCTCCACAAGCAGTTTCTTGTAAGTTGCTCTACGTCGGCCATAGAGCGCCCTACGATCAGCAACTATCTGGGGTCGGGGTCTAGAGCCCGTGCTCGGCGCAGGAGCCCCAAGACTTCCGGACGTTTTAAGTAGCAGGTCTGTGTAAACCAGGGTCGCGCCCGTATTTGTCTGTACTTCTTCTTGAATACAGCCGTCTTGGCAGTGGCCTCCAAAGCGCGGTTGCTTTGTTCAGTGTCAGAAGTTCATATCAGCAGTTCTAACTCACGCGTCAATACACGCAAATTAGGCTGATAGACCAGTACGTTGTCGGCGGCCGACGTAGGGCGCGCCCCAGGCCAGGCACACACAGAGACGCCAGCACCAGCAGATGCTTCCGTGCTGGAATATTAAGTACCTCGCAGCCTTGAAATTCCGTCGGACGTTGAAGATTGTGAAATAAGAGGTCGATAGTGCTTGTTCCACTTTGGCAAACGTACGTGAATTTATCACGCTGTCGTCTGCTACGGCGACAAACGGTTGTGTCCTGCGTGAGCTCTGTGAATATTCCTCTCGTTTTAGTGGTTTTGACGAGTTTTTCCGGACAAACTTTGTGCGAGCGCTTCGCTTCGTGTTCAAGTGCCCAGTGCGGTGCGCTCTGTGTATTTTTCCGGGTTCTTTCCTGGTTTTGGAACGCTTCGGCTTTCCCGACCGAACGTCCTGATGGACGGCGATGTGGATGCAGACGGTGGGAGCAGCGGTTCGAGCGGTCACCTCCGCGGGCCGGCGTCTGCTACGCCGTCCTCGTCTGCAGCGCTGGCGGCGCTGTCTGCCATGGCGGCGGAGGGTAGCCGTACGATGCGGTCACGTTTGGAGATGTTGTCTGCGGGTGCCGTTGCACCTGTGCTCAACGTGCCGCGCACGTCGCCTGTGAGACCGGCCTCTGTCCCCGGCGCATCTGATATGGTTGCCTGCCAACCTTTGGAAGTGGTTAGCCCAGCTGGTGACTCTCGCAGGAACGCTGTAGTGGCAGAGATGACAGCTCTCAAGACTACACCAGCTAATCCAGTCGCGCAGGAGCCTACTCTTAAACGGGCCCGTACTGCCTCAGATACGGAGGATTCTCTCCTGAACCTTCTCGGGGAGTCTGTGATACGATTGGTGACGACGGCTTTGTGACAGTCGTGAACAAAAGATCAGTTCGGCGAGTGATTTAAACTGAAGCGGAACCTTCGGCAACGTTGGGAGGCGGTCCCAAGGGGATAACGGCCACCGTGCCCACGATTTCGGCCGCAAGCGAGCCGAGATTGGGAGGCGTGCCATTAATAGGATTGTGTTCCACAATGGATCAGTTTTGGGGAGTCATCAAAGACGTAAACCCGGTCTTTTCTGACGAGTGTCTGCTATCCGAGCTCGCCTCGTACGATGCAATGAAGATAAGGAGAGACACGAGGCCCGGGCTCAAGAACGAAAAAAGCGTCCGAGTGCCGTCAACGAGACGTTCTCTTCAAAAGGATGCCCCCTAATAAGGTCTTTATTGCGTCGCCTGGTGATACCAGCCTCCCCGGATGAGGCTCCGGAGCCTTCGGCAGCGCGTGCTAAGGTCGGGCTTCCCCCTCGTCGGCCGATCCCCGCTCCGCGAAAATCTACACTTCGTGCGAAGACTCCGCCACCTCTTGAAACAGGACCTTCTAAACAAGCCAAGGCCGCTTTTCGCCGCCCTTCCAAGCGTCATCGCCGATTGGCTCCGATGAGCCGGTTCCGCGCGGCCGCGCAGTCACCCGTGTTCGGGCGCGCCCGCCTAAGGCGACCGACGACTTTGATTTCGGGTCTTTGTCCAAGGCCGTGTCCATGCTCGCTTGCATCAACCCGAAACTAGGCGACACTTTTCGAGGCATTGTGAAGGCACTGCGTCCCCTCCTCGCTTTGGCCCCGTTGCTGCAAGGCTTGGTGTCTTCCGCACCAGCTCCCAAATGATGAACCCTGAGCCCACTCAGTCCCCCGGCGCAGCCCCCCATCCCCCTCGTCTGTCCGTTTCAGTAGCAGGTAACCCTCCCGTAAGGGTCACTTGCCCCAGATGCGGCCGGGACTTCACTCGCCGCGATCTCCCCATTCACCAGGCTAGATGTCGTCTCACGTCTACAACTCCCGAGTCGTCTTCGACTGCCTCCTCCACGCCAGTACTCCCGTCACAGCCTAGACAGTCGCTGGTCGACAGGCTCATACTTGCGTCACAACAATCTAGGGTAATGCGTGCACAACAATCTAGGGTAATGCGTCCGGGCTGTGCGGCCTTTGCTTGCCGAGTCCCTATGCGACATCCTCGACCTTGTGGCGGCCAACAACGACGTTCTCGCGTGGGAGTCGCTCTTGTCATTTGCTTACGTGGTCCTTCAACTGACACCTCGCACTTCGTCGTCCACCTCTTTGGCAGCGACTGTTCGGTCAAACCTCCGAGCGTTCCGCGACGGATGGCGGTTCGAATTTCGCGTAGGTGGTGTTAGAAGAGTCACATCAGATGCGTGCGACTCCCCGGAGGACTCGGCACGCCGCGTTTTGTCTAAATTGTCCGAGGGAGACGTTTCCAGGGCGGCCCGCTTACATGCTCTACGGACTCGTTTGTTTCGTGAAACGAAGTCCTGGCCTCGCTTGCCGCCAAGCACCCACCTGCTCTATCGGACTCGGTTTTTCCGGACCCTCCTGACTCTATAACGCAGCGTCACTCTTCAGTCGATGATGTCTTGGGAGCTGTTGCCAGCTTTCCGGCCAGTTCGTCCGCCGGTCCTGACGCTTTGCGTCCGCGTCATCTGAAGGACCTTCTTGCACCCGTTCTCGGACCGGTGGCAAGAAGACTGGCCGCAGCACTTGCCAGAGTGGTGAACGTCTTGAGATGGGGTACACTGCCGACTGAGGTCAGGGAGATTATATTCGGCGCCAAGCTATTCGCACTCCGCAAAAAGGACTCATCGATTCGCCCGATCGCCTGTTCTCTCACGATACGGAGAATTGCTCCAAAAATAGCCTGTCGTGAGGCCAAAAATCTTATCATTGAGCAGCTTGGCCCGCACCAGTTGGGTTTTGGCTTAGCAGGCGGGGCGGAGGCAGCTGTACATGCAGCTAGAGCCTTCGTCCAATCAAGCCCGCCCCGAACGGCACTCTTGATGCACGCAATGCATTTAATACTATTCGAAGGGATCATATACTTCGTGCAGTTCATGATGCAGTACCGAAAATCTTCAACTTAGTGAATTACGCATATAGAGAGCCATCCGTCCTGTTGTTTGGGGCCCACACCTTGTCCTCGGCATCAGGTATACAGCAGGGAGACCCTTTGGGGCCGGCTCTATTCAGCCTGGGTATCCGTGAGCTGGTCAACTCAATACAAGTGCCTTTCAACGCCTGCTATCTCGAAGATGGCACACTCGGCGGACCGATGGAGGACTTACTCGAGGAAGTGCGCAGAATTCTTGCCTTTGAGTCAGTCAGTGGCCTGGTGTGAAACACGGCCAAATGCGAGGTGTTCACGTCGGGGACAGACCCAGACGACCCCACATTGAGTGCCTTACTTGCGTTACTACCGGGGTGTAGAGTCGTGTCTGGACACGAAGTTCCGCTTCTACCATCTGCACTGTCGAGTCTACTCGACCCTATGATGGACAGATTGTGGGCGATGCAAGAACGTCTGCCTCTGGTCGGAGCCCACCAAGGGCTTTACCTACTCCGCTCGTCGTTCTCCGCGTGTCGCATCGTACATATCTTACGATATATGGACTGTTTGGGTACATTCAACCAGCTTCTCCAACCATTCGACGACCAGGTGGTGGAGGCCTTCGAGACGGTTTTAAGTCTGGACTTACGACCACGAGAGGTGCGCCAGGCGGCTCTCCCCACCTCCATGGGCGGTCTTGGTCTTCCCTCGGCCCGCTCCTTGGCAGGCCCTGGCGTGACCGCCTTGATGCACGCTACTTCGGGTCATGTCCTACGCCTGCTCCCGCCGGGGGCTTGGGCATTGTTTGAGGCAACTCGCGACGCTATAGCGGCTGGACTCCAAGCTTCACCGCCTGATATGAATAGACTTGCCTGCCAGAGGGCCTGGGCCGAGAAGGTACACGAATCTTCGTTTACTGAGTTGCTTGAAGAATGCGGTGACGACCAGGATAGGGCGCGCCTCCTTGCCGTCGCCCGCCCAGGAGCGAGCACTGGCTGCACGCACTCCCCGCTGACTCATTGGGTACCCGCCTTGACGACCAATCCACCCGGATTTGCGTTGGCCTGAGACTGGGAGCTGATTTGGTAGAGCCACACAGATGCACTTGAGGCGAGCCTGTCGGACGCCTGGCCAGACACGGCCTGTCTTGCGCTCACTCGGCGGGCCGGCGCCCACGTCACACCGCTCTGAATGACAATCTTGCAAGGTCGTTGCGAAAGGCTGGAATCCCTTGCGTCCTGGAACCGCCTGGTCTTTCTAGAGACGATGGCAAGCAGCCCGACGGCTTGATTTTGATACCTTTCTACAAGGGTCGTTCCCTGTTGTGGGATGCGACGGTGACCGACTCTCTGACCCCCTCCCTTGTCGGTCCCGGCGCTTCTCGCCCAGGAACTGCCGCTTCCCGCGCCGAGACATCAAAGATAAAAAGTATGCGAACTTAGGCCGGGCGTACCACTTTTCACCCTTCGCATTCGAGACGCTGGGTGGCCCTGGGCCCCTCACAACCACGCTAATTTCCCCAGGTTGGCGACGCTTTACAGCAGGCTACGATGGACAAAAGGGCGGACACATTATTCTGCCAACGGCTTTCCCTAGAGATTCAGAGAGGTAACGCGATTTCGGTGCTCGGAACTATGAAAGACTGGATGGACTCGCGTCTTCGCGTCAGGGGTAGGGCAAGACTCCCACTCGGACACGAGTGATAGATGAGGAGTGAGCCATCGGTGCCGTGGATTTAAACATTCACATGTATATATTAAATTCTTAAATAAATGAGAGAGGAGATTAGCCTAATATTTATCACGCTCATTTGCGCAATGCAGGCCTCTGTTTTCTAGAAGCTTAAGAAGCCCATCACCCTTCCTGTCGGTGGCGCCGCTATACGACAGTTGAAGTCGCCGCTGACCAGAGTGGGTAGCTAAAGGTTTAGCCTTGCTAGACTAGCACCGATTGCATCGGGAGCGTCAACGTCATCGTAATGAGGTGGCAGGTAAAACAATGCGAGGTTGAAACTACCTAAGGTGAGTGTCATGCAACACTCACCTCAACACACACATTGCGTTCGAGGTGACCCTGCTCGTAAATAGATTGAAAGTCCACCTACTAGTCTTCCCCGCCCTCCGTCTGAAAGACTCCCTGCCTAAATAGATTGAAAGTCCACCTACTGGTCTTGGGGAGGACCGCTCTCCGTCTGGAAGAGCAGATGAAAACCTCGCATCTCATTGAAATGCAGTTCTTCCCGCATAAAAGTCTCCGTCACGAGTACAATGTCCACATCATCAAACAAACGTTCTGGTGCTAGCTGTAAAGCCCCAGATAAACCTTTGCAATTCCAAAGCAATAATTTGCAGCTGCGAGCAGCATGCAGCTGCATTGGAAGAAGGCGTCATTGCTGTCTAGCTGTTAAACCATGCCCGTTTGTAAACTTGCATACCCTAGTCTGGGCCGGCGGAGCCCCCAGCCAGCGCCGGAAACTCACGCCTTTTGGCCAGAAGGCGCTACTCGAAACTTCACTAAAAGCATCATCACCAAAGACTACGCAGAAGACGGAGTCCGGCCGGGAAACTTTGAGTTTCCAAATAGCACGCACTACAGTATGTCTCCTGGTTAACCAACCACGCAGCTGTTCTGCCGACGTTGTTCGGCTAAAGCCCTCCAACCGGAGAGCCTTCATAGACAGCACACGGTTTTTACACAGCGTTAGCTCACCCAGATCTACGACTGCACTTCCTGCTCAAAAAGGACGGTGCTTCCTTGTCGCGCTAGTTTCGCATTTTTCCACTGCCGTTCGCTTGTGTATTTGAGAGAGATCGCCTGCCTCGACCTCAGGCGTCCATCCTGCTTCTCCGGGCTGTTGCTGGCCGATCCGCCACTCTCACTTGCGACTACTCTAAGTATTTTGCTCCACTGGAAATGCAACATAGCGTCTCTGGGTATAAATACAAATATATATATTTCCACAGTTTTGCATGGCCTAGGCGGAGCTAATGAGCAGACTAAACTAAAAGACTAAAAAGCAGGTACGCTCTAAGATAGGGCGATATATGAATGCGTGCTAGTGCGCTAATTATGGAGTTCCATATGATGAAGTTAAGGGCATTCTTGATAGCAAGTCGGATTGCCTAACTGTGTGATACTTTTTCTCCAAGCGAATGCTCCTCTAGGTTTCGGCTAAGCTTTAAAAATTTTGAATTTGGTCTGGAGTTGGATACCCTAAGCGAAAGCCGTGTTGGTATCCAATATCGCTTTCGTGCCGTCCAGCTTTTTTTGACAGCCGTTTATGGATTGAATTTTTGACCGCCTTGACGAGACTAGGCTGAAATCTAACGAGTCAATAAGCAGAGAAATCAATGTGATGGTATCTGCTTTTAGGAATCATATTTTCAATAGTAGGATTATTCGTCATAAGCATTTAACGATTTTCTTCCTGGGTTTTCTTAATGGCCTTCCTCACTTTATCCATTGCAGCGGAAAAATTGTCTAGTTTTGCAGCATAAAAATAGGCTAAGCTGGTGGGGGTTTGAAAGAAACAGCATGCTGACAATATTTTAAGCTAGGTTTGTAGTGGTGGCTGTAAGTACTTCAGTTTGTGATGGACCATTTTTTTTATCCTTGTCCCAGAGTTGTGCTGGACTTTGTCACACAGCCGTTACCATGAGAATAATGTACTGGCTACTTGAGTACTTTAACGTTTTATTCTGTTCGCTGATGTAAATGCGTAGCGCCACAAATGCGATGCACCACGACCGGCACTTGAATCGGAAAAAAGTAGGCGAACGGAGTGGGAAAAATTGGCAGTAGCACTCCCGTGTTTTAACAACTAACCGGGGGGCAAGGCATACGATAGATTTGGGTGTCAACGAATTTATATTGTCATCCTGTCGTGGCCCATTCGAGGGCTGTTAAGGCTACTGCCAATACGGGGGGCTTGTGCTGCATAGAAGACCCCCGGGCTGGACGGTTAACGCCCCGAGTGACACTCGGTGGTACCGTCCGGGACTCCTGCTGCCTTGGCTTAATAGGCAAAATGAGTGAGAAGTGGCCACACGAACGCAGACCACCGGTCGAGAGGACCTTCTGGCCCCGTATTTTGCGGGGAACCCCTGCCCTGGAGTGGTCAGACGTCCTTCGGGAGGAATGTATATTCTGGGGTGTAACGCGGAATCGCGAGGTGAACGCGTCTAATCGGTACGGTGGAGTAGTGTGGTACCCCCATTCCGAACCTCGATAGGGGGGAGGGTGGGGGATCTGCCGGCCTGTCAATTCGGGCTGGTGGGCACTCCCGTTCGGGTCCGCGCGTATTAAATCGCGGTTAAAGGGCGGGAGTGTAAGTATTTCTCTCTTTTGTTAGTAAGGATCGCCGGTTCGGTATTGGCGATGCTTGATGTGATATTTTTTAGATCTGCACATCTTGCAGGTAAGGTTTCTATAAATAAATTAAAATTGTATGCTGTTCCAATTATGATCTGGCCCATCTGAGAAGATTAGTAAGAGAGTATCCGCGCGGTGATATAAGAAACATCAAATGTTTTTTGTCTCAAATATAGACCGCTCGCTTTTGTTACTGTAGCCACTCTCACTCTCCCATTCGTCAATTTTGTTAAGTTTTTTCATGTCATTAAGTGACTAACATTAAAGAGGTTACGAAACCTTTCTGTTGGGATCACATCCCAAAGACGGGCAGAGGCTGTCAATGCCAAATTTGGAGTTGGAGCAGAGGGCTCCTAGCTCACTGCCCGAATTTGTTAGCGGTTGTGGTATTAGAGAGCTGCGCTTGACCGATTCTATTGTGGCACGAACGGTAAACTGCGACAGGGCGTACGTATATATTCCTCTATGCATTAGGGTGGGTGTTGGATGGCATGGCCCAAGACTGGGCTATCAACATCAATAGCATAAACGAGTTCGACTGTACTTATTTAAACTTCTCGAAGGCATTTAACAGAGAAACCTGTTTAGAAGTTTGAGATAAACCTAAGGTGTCAGGAGGTGTATGGACTTTGCCTATCCGGTTTGCTGCAGTGCTCATGTCTAGGGCCTTTATTATTCTGTATATTTATCTTAGACATTCAAGAGGTCATACTACAAATTATCTGCTGCGATCTCAGAGTATATGGACACACATATACAAATGTTGAAAGACAAACTTTACTGAGTGCCATGTGCGCTATATCAAAATGGTGTACCGATACCAACGTTCTTCTATTAACACCAACATGTGGAGTGCTATGCCTCAAGAAGGAACATTGGTATGCTATGAATAAGTGTACATTCCCGTTACAGACAGCATGTAGGATCTCGAAGTCACTCAACTGGATTTCAATACACACATAACTCAGATCTGGATGATGCCCCAACTGGATTTTAATACACACATAACCCAGATCATGCAATATGCTAGTATTCTGTGCAACACTACCTTTTGTTACATTATCTAAAATTTCGATTTTTATTTAAAGCTGAATAAAAGCCTAATCATACTGAAATTTACTTGTTGCGAGGCTTGGCGACTATATCTGAGCAAACATGTAAAATCACTTGAGTGCGTTCAGTCAAATATTTTGCAGCGTTTTGTTAGACGACATGATACTTACCTTCGTTTCAGCCTCACTCTTAAAACCCATTGTAAATTTAGATCTAAGACCACACTTTCGAATGTATAATCGCATTATAAATTTTAATATTACATCGAAATATTTTAGCGTGCCTACTAACAACTTCAGAACTATGCAAAGAGTAGACTCGTTGCAGACTGCAAGAACGGATTGTTTACACAATGCATTTTTGCGGCAATATGGCATACGGCCCATAGACTAAGAAAAAGATAGCTGGACAGAAACCAAAACATTATAACAGCTATATAGCAGTTGCCTAGGTCTTCGTTGTTGTGAATTATTTTGTAGAAAACTGAATTCATATTTGGTGTAATTATGGTGTCCTCCTTTTGGCTCAATAGAGGCAAATTAGAATTAGAACTGAATATGTAGGACTCGTCGCTTAAAGCTATATCTTTTCGAAGTATCCTCTAATGAAAAGTTTAGTGTGGCACACAGACAGAATCGCTAAAGTATCTAAATTAATCAAAAAATCATTTTTTTGTATATAGGCATTTTTATTAGAGTATATCGGCCAAGTTTTGATAGTACCAAAAGACAGCAGAAACAACGTGTCTTAGTAAGTAGAGTTAACCACTAATTTCGTAAAATTATTATTAATATTTTTTTACGCTTTAACAACCACATTTTAGAAGCTCCTATTGGGCTAAGTTGCCTGTGGCACGATGTCGTCTAAATGCATCTATCGTCATCGCGTTCTATTCTTATTTCATACTCATCTATAATTAGCTCATATTTAATAAATCGTATTTATCTATAAATATTATATAATAAATTCGTATTACTACACGGTATAATTAAGCCAATTTTGATGGATATTATTTGAGTTTTTATTATACAGAGTTCGAACTCTGATCGTCGTCAACTAATGCATTCTGACTTTGTATGTATAGTTATACGTTTGGCATATGATAATTGCGTCCCGTTACATGCCTTAGCGTAAGTTAGCAAGGTTAGCAAGTATACAGGTGTGTTAGTATACAGACTTCGGGCGTATTTTTGGTTCATCAGTGTCGGTTGTTAGAGGGCCATGGCCGATGTTGTCCAGACGACGGTCACCTACTAGTTTCCTTGTAGGGCAACTCAACCTAGTAGTCTGTTAGTAGACATCAGGATAGGCTTACAAGAGACTCGGAGCGTGCCAAATCTGTGACCAGCCGGTCAAGTTGGGACCGCCAGCATTAGCAGACATCAGCGGGCCAGGCAAAACAGGCAAAACGCTTAGAGAGCCAACGGCAAATGAAATCAGATTGCTCCTTGGGGACCACCGTGAATCGTGGTAAACGCAAGACGTAGCGTAGACAAGACACACTAGTGCGAAGGCTTTGGTGGGCCCTGCCACCTGTGACAACTACAAAATACTTGGGACACGACAAACCTAAGAGAGCGGTAAACAGAGCTGTAGCCTTATGGTTATATATATATATATATATATACCTAAATACATTGCCGGTGAGCCTGGACAAAACAAGGACAACCATTTCGGAGTTGGCCAAAGTGCACTGTGGGACCCTAGAAAGCTCCGAAAATCAAGTCTGTGTACTCACGTACAGTCACGTGCATCGTTAATGAAAAGTCATTCTCCTTCTTTGTGTATGTATATAGACATGTGTGTATGTGTATCTGAATAGTGTTACCTATCGAAAAAGCACACCTTTAACATAAACATCGGAAGAGCGTTTACGGCTTAAAACATGGTATATGTGAAGGTGACCTTGTAGTTTAGACGTCATTCGGCAATAGTGCAGGCCACATCGCGTTGCATTGCCTTGGTATCACCTACGTCTCAACTGGGCGTTTTTAAAGGTTATCATTATTGATCCAGACAGACATGACTTTGATCTAGACAGGCATGACAGAAGATACTTTTGCACCCGCGGCTAAATCCTTTCAGCCTCTTAGTCGGCGTTTAACGTGATTGTCGTGAGTAGAACCTGGTAAAAAAAATTGTGAGTTCCTAACCATTAGCATTTTAGCTTTTCATTTTATCGCTAAGTGTTGGCATTATAACCGGCGTAGCGGCGGTGTGGGAAGCTTTGTGTACTCGTCTTGCGTGATCTTCGCATCCTTTCCACAAGACAGCGCTGGCGAAAGCCGCTTAGGAAACGCTTCTCACTTGAAAGTAAGATTGAACGCTTCGACTCTAGTTCTAATTCTCACCAGAAAACTCTTCGTAACATTTTGGATGTCATTCTTCCTGAGATGAAAGTGCACCGTCGTGTTTGGTGTTGGAGGAATGAACTGTAAGCCTTTTAACGAACCCTCATGCTATAATGAATTCCGTCATATTATCGACAAAGTTGCTCGTCGAGCGCCTAACACATCTGTGATGATATGCTATGTGTAATAGAAAAACAGAAACCATTTTAGCCGTGCGTTACACTTCTCTTCTAGTTCACTTGTCTCGCAATTTTAACTTTGCTGAAAGCTGCAAGTTGCATGTTGTTTAGAGGTGTCTTCTTTGCATTTGATTGCGGTAGCATTTCGGCGCTCTGGCGGCTATCTAATTAGATATTGTAAAACTTTTTATAAAACAAAATGTATTTTTGCGGATACTTTTAAAAGCACTTATGTCAAATGCCACTACAGAGCACTAAACACTTTTTGGATAGAGCTCGACAACGGATGATCGATGTTTTTCACTGGCTTGGGTTGCAGGATCAGGGGCTCGCCCAAAGGCGTTTACGCTCTCTCTCTCTCTCTCTCTCTTAATTTTGTCAGCCAGCCTTTGTCTCTTAGCCAAAATTCAAACTCTAAACACTTACAGAGAGCACTACAGGCGAGACTATTACCGCATATCTTCATAGTTTTGCTAGAATATCTTCAAAACGCTCTCAGAGTAGCTAGTTACCCATTGGGTGTATAAATCTCGTCTAGTCAAGTTACGTATTCGCACTTTTCAACCATGGAAATTCATTAATCAGACCTGTGGGAGTGGCAGGGAAATGGTTGACCTGCCGACCCAATTGGTAGTCGCTCAGCCCAACATCTGGATAGACTTTTTTTTATTAGTTGGCACGAATATTCGTGGTATCGCTTTATTTGGAAAGTACTATCCAATCGGTACTGGACGCTGTCCGGCAGAAAAAAATAAGTAATTTGAATTTGAGCAAGTTTTGAGGAGGTTCAAAATACGTTTATGTTCACAAAAATTGGCTGGTACCATACCACGGTACCTTGCGACTGGATCACGACATCTGTATTTACCGTTTCTAGGCCGCTGGCAAAAATAATAAATATATTTTATGTGGCTGGATTCTTTCCAGGACGATTAAATGATTCTTTTGTTATCCCGATTTTTAAGACGAATAAAGATCAGTCATTTGCACTAGTTGATACGTGTGTTTAATTTCCTGCTAGAATAGAAACGTAATTACTTTAGTAATATATGAGTATGCCTTATATTATAATATGTTATATTTTATTATTGCTTTATTGCATTAACACAATACTACAATGCTAAAAAGTAATACAAACACACTATCACAACCCCGCGTGCAATATTGAAAGTTCTTTAGTTGAGCCTAGCAAAACTATTTGGTCTTTGCAAGACACGTTCTACTGAGCTTACTTTCACAGCAAGCAACAACATCCTAGTAAAATTCGTCTAAACATTTTCCTTGATGTGGCAGCGGCGTTAAACTGCTCACGACACTCGTTATTTCATTTAAGTGCCTGTATGCCTAAACTGGTGGACTAGCACGGTTGACTGGTCCCGCCCGTGTCTAGCTGGTAAGAGAAGAAGCTGTAAAAGTTGGAAAAGTGGAATCTGCATGGGCTGGGTACACCACACAGATTAGTTTTTAATACATTTACATTTCTCGTTACTTTTAATCTTATTTCATTAAGCAAACAGAACAGAAAAGATTAGCTCAGCTACAACTGACTCGAATGATACGACACTGTTGTTCTCTATAGATCCCCCTTCCAGGCATTGTGATGAGACTAAGAAGA